>WHVC01000345.1:0-23497 GCA_015178925.1 Russula emetica | reverse complement strand
GTGCGTGGGCATCGATCGATACCTATCGATGAAAGTCTTTTGGCGAAATTGAGTACGGTTTCCCATTACTCATATGAAAAGCGGCGCAGATTACAGGATCGTTTCTTCCGATGAGATAGCACAGTGCCGTGATCAACTGCGACGAGCAACGCTTGTACAGCTGTTAAATTTACTGCTTAGTCATTTACCATGGAATCGGTATGTGCCCGATGACATGAACCCGAAGAACCGCAGGATTCGGAGATGAGGAGCAAAGTGATGGTCCGATATAAGTGACAAGCCCCGCGAAGGGGTTGAAGTCCTGAACATTTTCCCTCGCACGATAGCGTAAGCTCGTAAGATTAGAAGACCAGGCAAGTTCGAGGCCAATAATATTTCTCCTGCCGAAAGGCGGACGTCCGCCTTTTAGTACTTGTGGAAGTAACAGGCCACTGGTGGGACTCCTCTTCTCGGATATAAGCTGAAACGTATATGGTGACCTGCCGAAGGAGTCGGATAGTGTACGTCTAAGCATTGGTGTTACGGTATTCGGTGTCTTTCCGCGGCCATGTAAGGTGCCGAGGATGATTATTTGGTGTGCTGAATAAAACTTGGATCCCTAGTACGAAATTCTCTTTGAGAACCCCAGAAAAGAATTCCCAACGTCGTAACTTACCTTTAGCCTACAAAGCCCCTACGACCACTGCTCCGAGTCTTCATTGCCCCATTATAACGTGCCGGCTGAATTGAATGTTAAGAACCTACTATGTATACTATTGGAAAGACGACAACTTACAATCGAATCGAGAGTAGTAGCACCTTTGGATATATGTCACATCTTGCATAATAGTAGGCGCGATTCCCTTGGGCTGTGAAATTGCAGTGCAGTTGCGCGGCAGTCTTTGCCGAGACTTGATATTAACAAGACCTCGCTGGGCGACCACTTTCTACAAAGCAAAATAGTCGCTATCCCAAACCAAGAATTAAACGATTTCCAATAACCGAAATTCGTTCAATGCTTGGTTTGTGTTCAGCAGACGACAGCATTTGCAACTTCGGCCAGAGTGATAGCGCCAGCAGAAACATAGTGGAAATTGATCAGGGATGTGAGCATGACCGTGACGGATCCCAGATGTATTTGCTTCCGCTTCTCGTAGCACCCGCTTCCCATTTTCATCGTTGAATTTGATGTGAATGATATATCCCAGGTCCTTGTCCAAAGGTGATCAAGAGGCTGACGTGTGTAAGGCCTGTATGAGCAAGTCCAGTGTACAAAGATCTGGCGGTGGCACACCTATGTAGATGGTGTAGTATTAGTGACTTTGACGTGGAGTCTGTCCTCTGGAACTAAACATACATAATGGATAAGTAAGCCTTGCGAAGTCTCGTCCAGCTAGTTCTTGCTTTTTCCTGTTTGGACGATCTTTTGGCGTGAATTGCCATCCACGATACTAAAAACAACCGATACCTATTATAACCCTTAGTAGTGATATATATCGGCCGCCTCTAGGTGAAATAGAGCTTCCACTTGAATGAAGAAACGATCAAATATTTAAGAGCACCCACCAGTTTTTTTCCGACAAAATGGATAGCGTCGAGTAAGTCAGAAAAGTGACTGTTGATGGCCAAAATGGATATAGTTGACTAGAACCAACTCAGATCTGTCTAAGCGACTACGCCATCAGTTGCCGAGAGAAGAGTGATTGAATGTGCATTGAGACATACTGTATATAGCCTGAAGGCGTCAATCAGACCACCGGCATAGCGAGGAAAACGAGTATGTATCCATTTTAATCACGAAGGTGATTGTCTGATCGACTTCCGACGCCAATCCCAATCCCAATCGGTATCGATCTTCTCGGTTTGCTCAGGGGAAGTGCGGTTCGTGATGTTGAACCACAACTTCTTTATCGCATACAAGAAAGACAGTATACTGAGCACTTTCCACACTGGCATCCACGTGGCGAACTCCCAATTGATCATACAAATGGAAGGACAGACCTGCCCGCCACCGTTCCAGTCCAACAGAAAAAGTAGGTTGTGAAGACCAATGAGGCAATGACAGAATACGATATGGACTTCGCCGCGTTCGATTGGATGGCATCAAGAGAGGGCGTAGTGTATTTTTTATGTGGTCGAGATGAAGGTCAGGCGACGAGATAACGATGGCGAGCAAAATTCTGCGGGTTGTCGTGGGATACCCAAGAAGACGAGCACCGAAGAATAGACCACTAAACGCTTTGCGATATCTGTCGCTCTGGAGTCCAAGTGGCCAGGGGACAACGGCAGTCCCGCAGGGTATAAGTCTGATATGCGCGGCGAGCAGACACCGTTTAGGGAGTAGCGAGACGATTTAAGGACGATGTTGGACGCCAAAACACGGTGGACCCAGGATTAGGTGTTAACTTAACCATAGAGACAGTTGCATGGGGAGAAAAGCATATTTATGGATCATGGAAAGGCGAGAAGCAGCACACCTTCCAGAATGCGCTGAAGCCACATCAGCTCAATTGACATCGATTCGGAAGTGACGTACAGCGAACGCCCTCCCCCGCTTGTGTCATAACCATATTTCCTGTCCCATCGAATGAATTGTACCAGCAAAGAGAAAGCAAAAAAGGAGGGGGTTACTAGTTATTGGCATCAGCATCCTTGTCAGAAGGCAGAAAGTACGAAGTACGCGACTGTTGGAATCACGTGCAACACCAGTCTAGTCATGAACACAACCACAATTCGCATGCACGGTGAGCAACTTCTATCCCAGCGTGAAAGCGAGGCGTCGGCGTTCGCTGCAACACCCGATGACATCGTCTGGCAGCTGACTCGGAAGACGCTTCAGCGCAAGCTGCCAGTGGGAAGACTGCGCGCGGCGAAGTTTCTCCACTGCAAGTCGTCGAATGTAAATCCACCCACTGGATTTTGTTTTCTGGGTTTAGTCGTTCTAACGTTTGAGCTTCAAGTTCGTGACACGAATCGGCATTCTGTCCATCTTCACTTGATTCGATCGGATTCTCGGAGGCAAACAGAGGTGCAAAGTCAGAGTTCTCCAAAAATGGTCGAGTTGGAGTTGCTGCCACGTCGGTGACTGACTACCGCTCTATCCATCGTACGTGGGTCGGGCTTTTCTTTTGGCCGTCTGCGTACCTAAAATCGTCACTGATTCAATGTATTTGTGAACGTACAGTAAGCGACACGCCAGGCTCGCCTTGTTTACTACTACCTCTGCAAGTGCGCATCGCTTTGTTCTGTGACTCTGGTCTTTATAGACTTATGACTTATGCTGCTATCAGATAGCATGCGGGGCTTCAAATCATTTTAGGAATATTCTAGAAAGCTTCTACTGCCTCATTCGGAAACCTTTCAACAGTCAAACGAATCACCCTATTAGTAGACAAGGAAACGCGGGTTTCTAGCTGCAATTTTTTTTCCCCCCGTTGGCAGCATTTGTGAATCGTGTTTATTTCAGTGATGGCAAGATATGGCCACAACGTGAAAATTGATTCTGCCAGGAGGGCTTCCGTCTTATAATGTCACTTAACAACAGTAAGCGACAAATGAAGGGGCAGCCGTCGGGAGTTGCCGTCGGACGGTGGCCCGAGATTTCCCAAGTCATCGGATGAGCACGATTAGAGTGAGTATAGTGCACTCGGAGCATAGTCGCTGAGGGGATAATAGTTTTCTGTGAGTAAGCCATGCAACAACGGCTGGCCCAGTCGACAGAGGGAGGTTTATTTTGAGATCGGAAACGCTTAAAAAGGACCGGGAAGCAATGAGGCGCCCGAATATAGAAGTTGTGTTGTTGGGGAAATTTTTTAAATAATGAAAATGAGATGGATCGAGGTCCCGACGGCACGGCAAATGATGATTACGGTGGTGATGAACTGCCAAATGTGTTTGATGGGCAGCCCACGAATTTCCCCCCCCATTTGACCTATTCATTATTTCCTTTCCTTCTTCTCAACATCATATTCGTCTTTCTACGCTTTCTCTCACATTTTGTTCTATACAACCAATATTAAGCAAATATTATACCTGGAATTCGCCGTTCCGGGTGCGTTCTCCCCAATTCCATTCCCATCAATTCAGGCTGACCAACGCTTTTGTAGCCTCTCCTTTTGTCTACCCACATCTCTCCTCACTCTCCTCACACTACCAGTGAAATCGCCATATCTAACACGGTCATTCATATCGCAATTTTACAAGAAGGATGGGCAACTGTATGTCAGCGGGATCTGTCGAGGTGTCCGATGAGGACAAGCGTCGACATCGAGAAGCTGAGAAGTCTCTCAAAGAGGTGCGTGTTCAATTTCACTCTTTTTCGTGCATATATGCCAATATTTTGTGTCAATATCGTGTACTGACTACCCTGTGTATCATCAGGCGAAGCAGAAGTTGGCCTCACAGGTTAAGGTACGTAGAGATGATCCCCAAGTTTAATATACTCACCAAACCGCGCCGCAAGGTACTGCTATTGGGATCGGGAGATTCCGGAAAGTCTACGATTCTGAAGGTGAATCGTTGTGCCTAGATATCATCAAGTGCTGCAGGACTGATGTTCTTTCAGCAAATGCGCCTCATCCATCGTGTGCCATTCTCATTACAAGAAGTCGAATCTTTCAGACAGCTCATTTTCAACAACCTTACGCACGGGCTTAAATACGCTCTGGATTCGATGGAAGATATGGGATTAGAGGTCTCTCCTGACAACAGTGAACATATTGAGTTGATAGAGAGTGCCAACGATCTCCGCGATGGCGAAGTCTATCCCCAGCACTTTTACGACCCTCTCAGGCTACTCTGGAGTGATAAGGGTGTCCAACAGGCGTGGGATCGCGCGAATGAGGCCGCGCTACCTGAGAAGTACACTTTTTTTTCGTCTGATTTTCCTCAGCTGCAGTTACTTAACGGTGTCCATTTAAGTCTGGGATATTTCTTCTCTGCTTTAGATCGATTATTTCAACCGGAATACGTTCCCACAGAGCAGGATATCGTACGTTGCCGTGCACGGACGATCGGCATCACCGAGACAGTTTTCCAACTCCGAGAGCATGAAATGTTGATGGTTGATGTCGGCGGCCAAAAGAGTGAGCGGCGGAAGTGGATCCACTGCTTCCAAGACGTCACCAGTATACTTTTTTTGGTAAGCCTAAGTGGCTATGACCAATGCCTCGTCGAGGACAAGGATGCGGTGCGTGCTGTCCTGGATAGACTAAACAGCACTTATAGTTGTCTCACAGAATCAAATGCAAGATGCCATGACCATTTGGGATTCAATATGTCACTCCCAATGGTTCAAGTCGACGTCGATTGTAGGTTGCTGTTGTTGAGTTTGACCAGTCGCTCTCGCTGAAGGATTACTTCAAGATTCTTTTCTTGAACAAGGATGATCTTTTCCAAAAAAAGATTCTGCACTCCGACATAAAGACCTTCTTCCCCGTATGAGTTTAGCCTCCGTATCGTCATTTCTGATGTTTCGTTCGATGCAGGATTTCGATGGAGAGCCGCGGGACGCAACTTCTGGTAGAGAATACTTCAAGAAGCGCTTTGCGAGGCTCGCACAGAAAGCTGGTCGCTCAAAAGACCGTGAAATTTACATCCAGTCCGTCCCGCGCTGTGTAACTGACCATTATTGCTGAGACTTGGTCAGCATTACTACAGCAACAGATACGGCGTTACTGCGGGTAGTTATGGCTGCGGTTGAAGGTAAGATTTGTTGCTCATTGTCTAATCGTGGATCTCACTGACCATTTTCTCACTTGTAGAGTGAGTGCCGTCTATTTCATCTTTCCCATTCTTTCCAGTCACTTTGCGCGCATCCCGTCGCTAAGCGTCTTTTTCAATGTTTATCCGAGTCTTACATGCCTTCTGGCTGCAGCATCATCCTCCGACACAACCTTGTAGTCGCAGCGCTCATCTAATCTTGCATTATTTCCTCGGCTCGGCCCGTTTTTATTACGAGATTTGGAACACTTGTTCCGTCCCTCCCTTTTTTGTGACAGCATTTTCTCAGACTATGATCTCCCCATCTGTGGACTTTGGCTGCAATCTCTGTATGATTTATCTTGTTCTCTCCCACTTTTTTTTTTGGTTCTACTGTGTTGCCGTCTGTCCGAGTTTCTGATCTAAACAATATCTAATATTCTCTCCTACCGCGCGAAACCCGTACCTCAAACGGCCATTTACGATCATGATACAATCAGCTCGATCATTAGCAGAAATGTGAGTCCGAATGCTCACCCTGGGCTGCTAACCATATTTGATTCTTTTCCGCGCCCGATCAGCGCTGACATGTTTTGTTGACCAGATCCGCGACATCATGCTATAACAACTCCTGTTTTGGTCCCATCTTTTGCGCACGCCACTTTCATTCACCAATCACGAACTGTCATTTCACCATGCTGTGCCTGTGCGATCTCCCTACCAGTCTCCACCATCATCACATGCTCACGATTCACCTCTTAGCTATGCCCACTTTTGTCTTTTTACCTGTTTTCCCATCCCAACGTGGACCGTTGCTGTAACGCGGAGGCTCTCTGCCAGTTTTGTCCCGTCAAGCATTTTGTTTCGTACAACTCAGCATACCCTTTTATATGTTCATTTAAACTGTAACCCGAAAATAAATGGCAATTTGTTCGATCCTGTCGGAGAAGATGTTTCAATCACGGATGTCATCGTTGTTGTCAAGATGACCTTATCGTCGTCGTCGTTAGTTTGCTCAATCAGATGCACATACGATCCGTTCACAGGACGTACCTTATGGCCAAGTGCTGGAGTGCCACGGATCAAACCCCTTGACTTACATCCATTCAGAAGGCATCACGTATACCGATATACAACACAAAGCAGAATGATGGAAGACGCAGACAGATGCCCCAACCAGAGCCGTCAGAAAATCCTAAACTGATTGACAGGCGTCGTGTCAACTGGTGATTACCATCTAAGCTCAGCGCTCAGCGCTTCCCTCGGATGGGGGGGGGGGGGAATCGGTGTGAAGTGCGCCGTGCGTAGGGTTTTTATTTAACTTAATCTTGGTGGGAATGGCAGGATTGATTGATGTGTGGTTGACGAATACTACAGTAGTTGCGTGCGAGATACTTGCTTGAGACATGTTCAATTTTGAAGTAGAGTAAGAGTACAGTATGTGATTGGACGGACCGGGGGGAGGGATGGATTGATGGATGGTCGGCGATGCACACACAGAGGGACAGAGGGACAGGAAGAGCCTGAGGCCTGAGGGGGCCCGGGGAAGGTAAAGAAGGGAAGCAAAAGTGGGAAGAAAGAAAGAGAAAAAAAAGGTTCTGTTAGATTCTTGGAAGCCGACATTTTATAGCTCAATTGACTGGAAGGGACAGGCGGGGGAAAGAACACATGCACTGATGGGTCTGGCAGGAGATCTATAGTGTTCTTTTTTTTTTTTTTTTGGCACGCCGGTTACTGTAGTACGCGGTTGTAATTGTGCGTCGGGTGCATGCACGACCGACGCATACGTGTCGGCGGATGATACCAAGGTTGGGTTGGGTTGGTTTCGGTTTTCGGTTTCCAGTGTAGAGTAGAGTAGAGTAAAAGTTACTAGTGGGGGTAAAAAAAACACTAACTTTATGGAGAAAATGAGGTAAGAACTCGATCGGCGACTCTCGAGATACTTTATTTCCGATTGAATTGCGATTCGCACTAAACCCATCCCCGCACCACCCGCATAAAGTAAAGGTAACTCATTCGATTTCGGTAGCTCAACTAACTAACTCAGTACAGTATGTGCGGGTCTGGTCCAGTCCAGGCACACCCAAACAACACACACACATCGCTTCTAGTAAAGGTAATGCACTATACTATTAGTGTTGTAACTTGTACGGTACAGTAACTTACTGGTATCGTACCGGGGGACTAGATCTGAATTACAGTAATATCATTCTCGTCTTGTTATGCCCATGGGGTATGAACGAAACGTGTCGAAAAGGGAAACATGAAAAACGCATGTCCCTGAACTTAAATTGAATGAGTAGCGGAAATGATGCGCCTTCCGCACAGACTTTTTTTCCGAGTTGAATGCGTTCGTTCGTTCATGACAGTTGCTACCACCGGGCCCCCGCGCCCCGCGGAAGCCCTTCTCATCGCCCGCTGTCATGTCGCAAAAAAAATCAATATACGAATGATATTACAGTACAGTATATCATTTGTCGAGCTGAGCTGAATTGTATTGTATTGTAATTGTACGATAGTACTAGTAACCCAACACGGACGGGCCGTCACGACGACAGTGAGCGCAGCGCGGCAGTAGTAGCAGCAGTAGCAGCAGCAGCAGATCTAGAAGGGGAAAGAGGTGCCAACGTAGGCCTATAGGGGCAACGTTTTTTTTTTTTGGTGGGGAGAGGGTTCTGATGTCGTCCCTTACGACAAATTTTTCCCCCCCCTCTAGTTCCACCAGCTAAACCAGATACTGTTATTGGTAGACAACCCCATGTTGTGAAATGGTAAATGACATTTACGCCATCACCTGTGCACGCACGTGGGAAAATTACAGTAAAATTTAGATAGAGGATAGCTAAAAAATTAATTTCGCTTCCCGACACCGATCGTGGTCAGTATTTTCCCAACTGGAGATGTATCGAGAGATTCACACACTGCAACATGCGAGATGGCGGGAAGAGACCAAAAAGGGCGAACCGTATTCCCAACCCAGAGTCCCAGACCTCGGGGAAGAACGTAACGCTCGCAACTTTTTATTTATGATACATAACGAAGGGGGTGTGATTTCTACTAAAGGCAAGAGCGTCTAATAGGGTTGGGGGGAATAAGTAACTTATGCGTATGTGCGTATGTGTTATCGTATGATACAGTAAGTTACATGAGATCATGAGAGAGAGTTGCATGATTCCTTTTTTGCTCTCCGTCTGAGCTAGCGCGCAATCGCAATCGATAATCGCCGAAGTGAAAAAAAAAAAAAAAGCAGGCAGGGGGGGAAATCTCACGCAGGAGTTGAGAGTGACTTCTAAAGCGCCCAAATCTTCACAGTGGCGTCGCGCCCACCAGAGAGGAGGTAACGATCCATATAGCGCAGCTTCTCAACGGGTCGCGTGTGTCCGTTCGTTGACAGCGTGGAATGTTGCATTGACGTGCGGTTGTAGATCTGTCAAACCAAGTCAGTTCTCCCCAGTCCCAACAAACTGTCGATCATCATCAATCAATCTCACCTTGACGCCGTTCTCACCACTTGCACAGATCACTTTCCGACTGTCAAACTGTAGCGCCGTCACCCCATGCTCGTATTTGATCGTCTCCAAAACCCCTCCAGTGCGGAGGTCCCAGATCTGATTAGAAAAGCCAGGGCGTTAATGTTTTGGGGTAAAAAAAGACTAGCCGATCACGTACCCGTACTGATTTGTCCAAGCTCCCGCTGACGACATGAATCTCATCAAACTGAAGACAAGTCACGGGGCCTGTATGCCCTAGAAGCGTCCGATGGGCTTGACCCGTCCGCATATCCCACATCCGCACCGCACCGTCCCCACTCCCACTTACCAGCGCATACTCCCACGACTGCACCGCTCCGATAAAGTCCTGGTAGAGCTCCCAGCTTCCGTCAGCATACGGTGGCATTGGCACCGCAAACGTGCCAGCGACGGAAAATCCGGGCAGGTTCCCGGCGGGCATGGTGGACGGCGGATGCGAAATTGCCCAGAGGATATCCATCGTCATCACGCATTGCCCCGTCGCGAGGTCCCATTGGCGTAGCGTCTTGTCGGATGCGCCGGTCACCTAGTAGTGTGCAGTGTTTCATGACAAGGGTGGTCGGTCGAATAAAGGATGGAATGGACGTACGAGCGTGTCGTTCTCGAAATACAATGCCGTGACGGCTTTGCTGTGCCCTTCTAACGCACGTATGCATGGCCCAGGCGTGTCTTCTTTCGATGTCCGGCTTCTTGAGCGTGTGCCATTTGGCGCGGTGCGCGGTCGATCCACTACCACGCTGTCACCAGTGCTGGTGCCAGTGCAGTCGCCATCCTCGTCCGTCTCTTCGAGAACATCACTGAGGTCCCACTCTGATGTCTCCGCGTCGCCGTCCACGCGGCGCAGGTCCCATAGACGCACGGCGCCGTCAGTCGCGCCCGTCACGCAGAGATGTGCCTCCACTTGTAATGTTTTGACCGTGCCCCCGTGCCCGCACAAACGACCAATTTCCTCGCCAGAGAGAAGATCCCAGACGCGCGGCTGAGCATCCTCCTGCGATGCCGTGACGAGCGTGCCATAGGGCTCGGAAAAATCCAGCGACGTTATTGGAGTGGAGCCACATTCGAGGGTCTGAGTTGCTGATCAGCACATGAGAAGTAGGCGGAGACAGTAAGCATGACACACCATAAAGCCTACCCCTGGTGGTAATTCGTCGTGTTCCGAGGGTAAAAACGCCGGTCCTGGATAGCACGTTGAATTAACGCAGGAAATATCTAGAGGCGACACCCCCACCTTTTCTTCTTCGTGAACTGGACATGAGCGGAGCATGCGTAGAACGTGATCGGCTACCTTGTGAGGCTTCTAGCTCCAACCTCTCCTGGACCATCAAGACTGCGGACCTTGATTCGCGTCAGATGTTGACGTCGACCCGGATCACTTACATTCATCATCAAGTTCAAGATCATCCTCTTGCAACTTGAGTAGATCCTCCTCTAATTTATTTCGAATCCCATCGAGCGCCTCGATTTTGGCCGTAATCTCGGTGATATCATTGTTTAAGAGACTCTACGCCCCACAGTTGTGCAAACCAGTGAGCTGGCCAAGGGGCACGCAAAAGTGTAGAAGAAGGGAGAAATAATACACACCCTTCGAACGTGAAGATTCTCCTTATCCCTCGCGATCTCGCGCGTCTGACGTTCCAGTTCTTCACGCCCAAATACCTTATTCGCGCTGAGACTTTCCCGCCCTCGTTTCTTGCGACCGCGACGTCCCCGCTGTTCTCGCGCAGCAGCAGCAGCAACAACAACAACGACATCTTCCTCGCTTTCCGCCTCATCCGCCATAAGCCCCCGAGCGCCAAGCGAAAGACGCTTAAGACCAAGACGCGGCGCGTCAACGTTGCGCGTGGCTCGACGACGCTGCCGCGCGGTATCTGCGCTAGGCACGGTCGCCTCAAAACCACGCAACAAACTCGGTCTACCCATCTCTTCTTCGGGGGATACGTCCGGTAACATAGTGGCGAGGAGCTCAGACGCCGTCTCGACAACTTCGAGCTCACGAGACGTCGTCCGTCGTGCGCCAAGACCTAGACGTGCCGGCGTACGACCTATGGTGGCAAAATCGAGCGTGGGGCGCGTAGAGGACGTGCCGATGGCGCGCGGACGAACGGAGACGGTCTGCGCGTGAGCCATCATCTTGGGCGTCATTATCACTGGGGCCACTTTTTTTTTTTCCCAGCGGAGATTAGCCTGGTGTAAAAATGGGAGAATAAAGGCAAGCTGGAAAAGAAAGCGTACGGTCTGCTAGGATCTTGTGCGAGTCTCGTTTGCGGTGGTGGAATGGCGCGAATAGGTTGCGCGAAACTGCCTCGAGACGACTGGTGGACGCGGAGTTAGGTTGTGACGACGATGACGCAGGCTCTACTCTGAGGTTGTCATTTGGAATAGCCCCCATCGAAGGCTTTCCTGAACTACGCCCCGAAGACGAGGCAGGCATGGGAGGTGAATTGTGGTAGATAAGGAGGGGACGACAGTGGTTGGCCAAGTCGACTTTATTAGGCGACCATCGACGCGCTCGCATTCGCTCCGCCCGGCCCGGACCAAGAGCACTTGCAGGGTAAAGTGTCATCGTAGCGTGTTTAAACTATGCAAGCTATAGTACAATTACAAGGCTTAGGATATCCTTACTCCTCCCGTATCCAACCAAAGTCTAGTATCATTGAGAGGCCATAAGGCCGAAGGTCATATTTTCTCCGAAATAGGGGCAAGTCCACATGAGGCACAACTGGAGGTCCATTCTGCTCAGCAGGGATCTGATGTGTAGAACTCTTTTCGGCAGGGGTATTGACGGATGATGGTTGTGGGGATGTCGATAAGACGGATGTGTGTGACGGCGGCACGGATATTGAGTTTTGCGATTCGACTATGGACGACCCCGTGCCATTGGTTGCTGATGGATTGCGACCCCCCTCGTTCGACAAATCTGACTCGCGAACAGCAGAGGATAGCTGCTCAGCAGAAGCAGCATCACGCTCAATTTCTTCCTTGAGCTGCTCGATGCTTGTGCGCTCCCAACGCGCAATGTCAAACGGCTCGAATAGACGAGAAGAGGATACATCGCACCAACACCGGTCAGCGAGGCGAATGACCGCCGGTAGTGGCGCAGTAACTGACGACGAGAGAGCTGCGGTGAGAACCGCTGCAAAAGTTGCGTTTGTAGCCCATGAGCTGGACAGGGATGAGTCGAGGGGGACGGGCTGCCAGTAGCAGGAGGAGAGAAAGAGGGCGGTGAGGAGTATAATACAATAGAAACTGCAAGAAATTAGATGAATCGGAGGCGATGACAGTGTGGGACATACCAGGGCCGTGCATGGATGATCATGGAAATGAGGAAAAGTATCAGGAAATAGGGTGGCGATGATGGTAAAGGGAGTATAAGAAGGGGAATAAACCAGCGTGTGCACCTAATGACATAGTTATATTTGGAGAGGAGGTGTAAGAAACAGAGCAACTCACCACATCCTCGTCCTCGTCCTGCAAGTCGTCAGCGTCGAAGAATGACGGTCACGTACTGTAATAAAATCAATAATGATAATTAAATGTGCGCTCGGCATGTCCCGTTGATAAGACACTAACACAAGTCACCTTTGTTTACAGTAACCCTGACCATCAATCCAGACTGAACAAAAGATGTCAAAACATCCTGAGGTACTTTGGGCTCAGCGGAGCTCTGAGACTGTCAAAGAAAAGGTTAGTACACATCCAACGAGTGGCTTAAAGTATACCCATTCACCCCTCAATTCGCTCCGACACCGTCTCCTATGTCGTCTCCAACCCATCTCAATTAGAATGTTGTATTCGTGACAGTCAACCTTCCAGATATCGTCGAATCGTCCCTCCAGTATGACCTCAAGCCTACGGCACTCTCCTTCACTGCTCAGGCGGGGTATGCCACTTTGCTTTGTTTCCAGATTACCTGCACTCATTCTGCGGTTTCATCACGTTCAGAGCTGGAGAGCCATCTACATACAAGTTCAGCATTGACCTTTATAAGGAGATCATACCCGAAGTACTTTCTCAATTACATCTCTCTCCGCGTAGTCTGATGTCCTTGCAGGAATCCGTAAAGCATCTGACATCGCGAGCCCTCATCTTCAACCTTCGTAAAAAGGATCTCGAGCACGAGTATTGGACCCGCCTCACGAAAGACAAACTTAAGAGTCCGTACATCAAGACCGACTTTTCCAAGTGGGTTGATGAGGATGAGCAGGAGGGCACGGGGGCGACGAACTTTGATGACGACACGGACCCTAGTGGTATGGGAGGTATGGGCGGCATGGGTGGTATGGGTGGCATGCCTGGCATGGGCGGTATGGGTGGCATGCCTGGTATGGGCGGTATGGGTGGCATACCTGGCATGGGTGGTATGGGCGGATTTGGTGGCGCTGGTGGCCTTCCTGGTGGCATAGACTTTGAGAAGGTGCGCACATCTTTCCCTCATCCCTTTTCTTCTAGATTTATGGCGTTTATTTGTATGGCAGATGATGGCAGACATGAAAAATTCTGACCCTGGCGCTGCCGACGATGAGGCAGGAGCAGGAGCCGCAGAAGAAGGGTCAGACTCGGAGTCGGACGACGCCGCCCCACCTCCTCTGGAGGCTGCTTGAGTGGAGAAAAGGTTCGAATCAACAGAAGGACCTAATGTCTAGTTATCCTGTTGATCAAATATGAAAATAGGAATATGTTGTATATGTCATTCCTAGATTGAACGTCGTGATAGCTTTAGGCGGAGGTTGGCCAACAACATCCTTTCATGGCATTAGATCTAAACCAACCCAAAGATTAACATTTTACGGTATCCTCTCTCCCACTGTTCTTCTATCTGCCGACACGCGTAGTGCGAAAAGTAGATTGCTTCTAACAAGAAATTCACAGGGGCGCGGTCGCCTCTCGTCACGGAGACTCGTTGATCTCGACAACAACTTTGCCATTGACCCATGTCACAGACACCCTAAATTAAATGTTCTGTCAGCATGGCCTCAATGCGTGATAGCACCGCCCGGTCTCGTACTTGGTAAGATCGTTCACGATAAAATCCGGGTTGACGCCTGATGCGACGATCTTGTCGCGCGTGTGCGAAGTGCACACCGCGAGCGTCCGCGCACCCGCCCTGTGTCCTGCGAGCAGCCCCGACGGCGCGTCTTCCACCACGAGACCTGCCGTGTCGAAAGTGTGTGTTCAGCCCGCATGTCATTCACACCACACACACACCACACTCTCTCGCGCTTTCTCGCGGCTAACACGTGGACGTACAATTCTTCGGGTCTACACCGACCCGCGCCGCGCCGGCGAGGTATGGATCTGGCTCTGGCTTGCCGCGCTCTACGTCGTCGGCGGTTACGTATCCCGCTGCAGGTACTGGTATGCCGGTGCGTGAGAGTGCTTTGGGGGTATAGACGTTCGTAGCTAGATTTTTCGTTGTGTTTCAAAGGTATTTTCGTTAAAGGTATAGCGGGCAAAATACATGTGAGTGGGGGAAGAGTGGATAAGAGATATGGGATACGTGCCAGAGGTCACGATGGTCCATCCGCGAGCAGATGGCGAACTGCCCGCATCGATCTGTGAGAGTAGCGCATGGGCAGCTGGGAGCGCGATCGGACCACCTTCGATGACGGCCTCCTCAAAACGCAAGATCGCGGCCTTGATTTATTTATTTTAGTAAAAATGTCAGGCAAGTAGGTGTATGAGTAGCTCCCCAGCAAAATAAGGGTTGGGGAAAGGCGAGGACGTACTGCGACTTGCTCTGGAGTCTCCAGATTGCACTTTTCCACGAGGGAATCGGTCAGCCGCCGCCCATGTCCATCGTGTGCGGCAGCAGCACCGTCAAAGCCATATTCTCGTCCGAAACTGTCCCATGCGACTAAAACTCCCGGTGTGGAGTCGATGAGCGTACTGAAAGAGAGAGAGAGATTCGAGGATATCAGGACACATCGGCCGCCTGTCGAGTGCACATCATTAATTGCCGCACCCATCCATGTCAAAGAGAATCTGAATAAACATCATGCAAGAGGCGCGTCAGCAACTTAAAGGTTAGAACTAGGTGGTTGAACGTCACCCACTGCATCAACGGTGATTGTAGGCATGTCGTATGCTGAAGTTGGGCCCAAAGAGCCTGATCGATGTGCGTTCAAGCTTCAAGTTTTCTATCAAGTGCCAGCGCGATATGCCGCCCGATCCCGACGGACCTGCTCATTTGGAGGATAACGCTCATCGGAGAACTCATCGGAGAAGCTGAGGAGTGGAGGAGTGGAATATGCGATTTCACCAGCTACGATGGGTTCTGAGTTCATGTCGCCTAGTAAATGGGTGAAGCAGTCACCGGGCGCTTTTTTGCCCAACTTAAGTTGATTCCGCTTCCCTCAAGCTGAACCCAGGCCTCAGGCCTCAGCGCTCAGCGCTCAGCGCCCAGCGCCCACGGCAGCCTCCCTTGCTTCTCGAATCGAGCCCGGGTCGACTCCTGACTCTGACGCAGTCTTGGTTCACCACTACCACTACGACTCACCGAGAAACCAGCATGGTTCAGCAACCGCCACCTGTCAGCGGCCCGCCTGTGCGCGCCATGAGAAACTGATCATCGTGATGCTCAGTGCTCAGCCTCCACGGCGAATCGAATAGCCCTTGACGTGGCTCACACGGCCAAGGGTTGTGGCGTCACTGTCACCGCTTCCCGGGGAATTTCAAGCCGCGCATGCATCATATCATAGAGAAGCTCGGCTCGAGTTCTACCCATTTACGTGGTTGGTCCTCGGCTCCGAGCCAGCGGCGCTACCTGTTTGGGGATGGCCATGCAATTGTATTGACCGGACTGCCTTTATGGTGCGGTGTTCAATATACAATGTTCCTCCCATTGACTTGTTGCTAACTGGCAATTTGCCGTATAACTGCTATCCTTTACTTGATCCACAGATCCACGATTTAAGATACATGGATCTGGATATATGATCACTCTCCGAGGAGCTGACGCTATCAAAGTGATGATGTCTCGTGAAGCCATGAAATCGAAGAGTCGCAAGTTCTATCAATCGTTTGCGGTTTTCATGCGGACATTCCGATAACTGCTTCGCGAGAGATTGTAATCAATCCCGGTCTAAGCCCATGTAGAAAATAGCCCCTGCGAACGAGTGCAAGAACAAGAGCATGACGGACATGTGAGTAGCAACTCAACAAACGACCAGGTTTGTCTAATGGTCAACCTTCTTCTCTCGCGCGGTAGATAATGAGAAGGTTAGACATCTGGTATCGGCTGTGAGGGAAAAGGCCATCCCGCGCGCTGCCGTATTCAGATATCTGCGTTCTACGGAATGTCCTGCCAGTGCCCGATCGACATGTGTTTGTCGGCTCCGTGGCATGTTTGGAACTGTTTACAACCATATTTGTCTGTTCAATAGGGACGATTCCAGCTAAAGGAAACTATGACTAGCAAGAATTTCCGTCTCAATTCACTCGTCCGAAAGGTTGTGGGTAACGTGGCAGGTGGTCACAGCACCAAGATCTTTGCATTGCTTGGGAGGGCGGGCACTTCGGAGCGCTGCCTTAGCACAGGGAGGCTTGGTTCCATTGCACTCGCAACCGAATGACGTTATGGTCCGACCAACGGTGAACCTAATTTACGGCGCTCTCTGAAGTTTCCAATTCTTAAGAATGTGCTGTGATGTATTGGAGTACTGTATAGCCGCTCTGCCTGCTTTGCTGTCGCACTGCATTATTTTCCGGCGTCGTTCGATCGACTTGCGCCCGCGCCCGAGTCACGGCATTCTTCCATGGTGTACGATCAGTGGAATATGCAATCGATGAAACACTCCATTACACATGGCCTTATTACTCAACACTCAGGGGACCACGCATGCTTGCTGGAGCCTGGAGGACATTGCCACATATGTATATAAACCTGTTTGCGGCATGGCTTCACCTCCTTTCCTCGGACTGTTCAAATCCAGGACGTCCCCTCTTAGCTTGTTTGAAGCTTTTGTGCAATCTGGGCCTGCCGACAACATATTCTTCACTTCAACGTCGTCTCTTCTTGTACTACTCGAACTTATTATCACCGCTGCGGTCTCTTAATTTCCTCATGCGTCTCATCGCCCTCGTCCCCATTGTGTTGGCCGTGTCCGCCTCTGCTCTTTCTCCCATTGCGTTCGAGCGGGGCCTTGGGAACAATGCAAGACAAAACCCCGACTCAGATCCACAGACATCGCCGAGTAAATACATCGAATCCTCCCTCTCTTCAAGGCGCTTATATCTTCCGTCTAGCGTTGGATCCACGGGTCATTTCCACCAACTTTGAACAGGATGGGTCTGCAAACGCCACCGCAGGCCAAGAACCATCCCTGACGTCTAGCAACAACTTCATCAACTTCTGCCTGACCGTTGGCGTTAACCTGCCTCTTACAAACGGCCAACAGAGTAAAGTGGGTTCCTGCAATACTGCCCCGATGGGTGTGCTCGCCCCTTCGACAAACATGCCTTCCTCAAAGTTCCTCAAGCCCAAGAATTTGGACCCGATCAAGGCGCATACCACGTTCGAGATCAAAATGGCGGTCAGTAACCTCGATGTGGGCCATTTCACCAACCCGGACACGACCTACTATGGAGCACCACAGCAGTTGAATTCTGGGAACGACATCATGGGCCACACCCACTTTGTTATCGAGAAATTGAGCTCCGTTTCATCTACGGACATGCCGGATCCATCGAATTTTGTGTACTTCACGGCCGTCAGTACTGCGGCGGATGATGAAGGCAACGTGTCAGTCAACATGACCAACGGTCTTCCTGCAGGCACATACAAGCTCTCGTCCATCAACACCTCGGCTAACCATGCCCCTGTCTTGGTTGCCGTTGCCCAACACGGCGCCTTGGACGATCAAGTTTACGTGCGTGTCAGTCTTTACGCCGCCACTTATTTTGACACAACATTCCTTGGTTTACAGTTCTTCGTAACTAAAAACGGAAAGCGTCCCAAAAAGTTCGTTTAAATGGAACAAAGTAAAGTTTAACTGGGCGGTCACCAACTTGAATATTCGCATTTAAATTAATGCCCACCGAATGCCACCGTAGCGAATGTCTTGGTACGCTGGATGTGGGGCCCGTCACCTGTCTTTCGGGATATTGTGGACTCTACCAGAGTTTTGATGTAGCATAATGACTATTTGACTACGGAGCGTGGTACTTGTATGTTGCCCACTTACGAGGTGTGTCGTAACCACTGGCAGCAGACAAGGAGAGTGTCGCTATATATGGCGCAACACAACCGCCTGTCAAATCTATGCGAGTTTCATACTGAATGAGGAAACCTCTATAGAATGAACTTTGCCTCCGACTAAGAGAGAATTAGTGAGATGTTGTGGTTGCATTTTCCAGTGTAGTTTGACGACAAGGAGCATGAATTACTGGCACCTGCCAGCGTTCCTGCAAGAAACGGACCCGACTCAGGCATGAAACAGGTACATTCCAGTTCAAGGGGAAAGATATAAAAATAACATGGATGCAGTCAAAGCCGACGGTGCTCGCTTGGCCGATAGACAAGTCTATTCACAAATTAAGTACCTTGGTATCTACGGGTTGTTCGTGAGAAGCGGCATGATAAAACTACGAGCAATGTAAAGCACTATGAAGCTGGACTCGTCTTTCCGTTGAGGCCCCTTCAAGCCTTCAGGCTTACAGCTTACAGACCAGCGGGATGTGTAAAGTGAAACGACAGCACAGGGGCTGAGCGCTCAGCGCTCAGCGCCGAGCTGCGGGGTTTGTAAGCGGCTCGACCGTAACGGCGCTGCGAACACGACTAGAACGCAGTAAATTTTTGGAAGGCTGTATGTATTCAGCCTGTCGCGATGTATGTGCGAAGTTATGGAGAGATGGAGGGTCGTCTACGCGAGTTGCAGCCGATTTATGTCAATTTACGATGCCAGGAGGCGCAACAAATAAAAGACGCTGAGGCGGTTGATCGATAAAGGCGCGGTGAAAACCCAATAAATTATAGGATAGATATTCGCAATGTACATGCGGAGTTATATATAGAGACAGAGGAACGAATGCGCGACTTGCGGGCGTTTCTTTCGAATTGCGGGCGTTTCTTTCGAATTTCTGGAATTTGAAACGTTGCGGAGCGCCCTTACAATATAATAGACTCGTCAACAACTTTGCAGGTTAGGACTACGTGGTTGAACGTCACCCACTGCATCAACGTGATCGTAAGCATGTCGTATGCTGTAGTTGGAACCAAAAGGACTATATGTGTTCAAGCTTCAAAGTCTTCTATGGAGTCTATGGTGCCAGCAGCCTGCCCAATTGTGGGTGCGCGGCTGTTCGGAGTTCGAAAGCTCTTATGCGTGGGAACTGGCAATGTAGGAGCAAAAGGAGAACCGTGTAACTTGACTTTCAACGTTTCAAGCATGATCGACATCAATCTAGACTCCAATCCTTTGCTCCTTCTACTCTCCATTGCATCCGATGACATTCAGAGGCAGAGGCAGTCTTATTACCCTTTGAAATGGCTTCGATTTGTCACGTTCACTATCTGCGGAGCTCCTGGAGATCTACTTCAGTCGCTTAATGGTCCTACTGTATTGTTTTCTATTGCAGCAAGCAGCAATGCAGCTACAGTACAGCCGTTTTCATACAGTAATAGCTGACTCGAGTTAAAACGATCCAATCACGTCTTCTGCACAAACGTAATATTATTCTGACTCCTCGGCTCTGGCCATCGACGATTCCGACTCAGCTTGGTGTACACCAAGCTGAGTCGGAATCGTCGATGGCCAGAGCCGAGGAGTTTTCCGTGATGACATTATCGAACGTGATGGCCCGCTCTGCATTATCACACAGGAGCCTGCTCCTACTGAGTACTGTGATGCATCTCATATCATTCCCAAAAGAAAAGGCGACGAGGTATCGTGCAAATTGTCATACGTGATCCTTCAATGAACCCTCTTCTAGTACATTCATGCCGGCTGGACATCCCGTCCGATGGCACGCCTTCTTTTCGTCTCTCTCTAGGCGGCAAGCCGTCCGAAGGCGGTTTAGCGTGGAAAGTACGTCTTTGTCTCCTCGTGGCAGTGGCTGCGCCAGGTGCGCAAGTGCGCGGTATGGTCTGAGAGGGACCGCGTGGACATTGGGGTAGCAGTTGGGTACAGACGGATAGTCATGGTTTTGCTCCGCGCTCATGGGCGTCGTTGGAGAAGATGATTTTGCCTGCTTTGCGTGGTGTTGTGCTTGTGAGGTGCGCTTCGCCGCTCTTTGCTTATGGAAATCGCTCGTATTTAAACTGTATCCGGGGGGAAGAGGAGGGGCGACTCGGAGGTATATTCGTCTCTCCAAAAAGGAGCACTGCTGGCTGTCTTACCATGGGGATTAGGTTGCTGATGAACTAAACCAAGGAAAAATGCGTAACGTATCCCCACCTTTTGAAGCACTGGTCGATGATTGGTAAGCGATAAGTGGGTTCCCTTTGCACCGTACTGTATCCTCAAGAAACATTCTGTGCCGACTACTTGCTCCACTGATATCATCCATTTCTCCTGGAGTCGATCTGACAACTGAGTTATCTACCACAGTTGTTTGTTAACACCACTATGGTCGGAGCTGTTTGAAAAGATATCGTTATGTCGAGTAGTCGGAATTGAGGAAACGGGGGCGGGCCCGGCGGGGCCACGAATTTCTTCAAAGATAAACGGCTTTAGTAGTAACAGCCTTCGAAAACCCACTATAATGCTTCACAAACCGCCATCATAACATAAAAGATTCGTCCGAAACCAGTCTGAAGTTAAAGGCCACTTCTGCGGCTGGGTTCAACGCAGGCACTTTGTCGCTCCGAGTCTCATCCAGCAGTCAACCATGGCGCGCGAGAATTGAATATTGAATATTGAATGCTCGTCTCAAATGCGGCAGAACTACACTGAGGGACACCTAACCGATTTCCTAGGGGGAAAAAAAATAAGAGATCGCGCCATCACATCAACGTGAAAGCCACTACAGTACCACCGATCATGACGTTTGAATTGAAAGGGACTGGTTATTGGGCACGGAAGGCGGGTGAGGGAAAAATAAAAGTCGGCGCAGGGACGACTACAGTACTGGGAGCACTCCGAGCCGAGCGCCAGGCCTCGCTTTTGATGCCTCACATCTAAATCATCATCCAAGTTACCCCCGAACCAGCGACGACGGATCGGGCATAAATGGCTCTGCTACTCCGAGTCCCCCCCAGTCAGCTACTCAGCAGACGAGGAAAAGCATTAAGTTTCTGTGGTGCGATCGCCACAGACGGCGCTCGTCAAAGTCTTGCAAGCCTTGTTGTCCCTATGTTCATGTAATAATGGACCTTGCCGCCGACTATGAGACAATTAGTGAGGTGTTGTTGTGGCTATGATTTGACGACAAAAGAGTCTGTATACTGTAGTAGCTGCAGCATGAATTCGTGTGTGCCAAAAAGATATCTGGTTTTCAAAGCTTTTCAAGTTCCGCATCCCGACTGGACACCGAGTTAGACGCCTAGATAAAAAGCGACTCGGCAGGGGCGGACCGGCGTCAACACATTTCCTCCCCGGAATCTATACTCCGCGCAGGATTAAAGCTGTGTACGATGGGACCTCCTTCAAACCCCAGGGCCGGACGCCCCGCTAGTGGTACCATCAGTTCCCGATCTAACCATCCGAACATTTCGTCCAACGTATCTGTGACTTCAAAGTGCGTAGTTAAAGCCCGAGCTTAGCAGATCGATCGGATGATCAATGGATTGATACCAGCCAACAAGCGGCCTCGACGTCGACTAGTCTGGCCAAATCTTCTCGTCCCTCCGGGTACGTTGACCCCCACAACACCTTTCTCGACCCTTGTCTGTTCCTGCTGACCCGTAAGTGGATTCCTTGAGAATGACCAAAGCACAGCCCTCCCAAAACAAGTCAAAGGGTGCCTAGTTCATAAGAAGGCGGTGCAGGCTGTGCAGCTGAATGGTATGGTTCTCTCTCCAATCCTGTGCCGAGGATATTAAGCTTTACATCTGAACCATCTGCGATGGCGAACAGATTACTATCTATTCTCCCCTTTGTTGTCCTCTCGTCTCGTACTGCCCCATGCTTACTCCGCTCCGTTAACTGTATGCCATAAAAGGTACAAAAGTCTGCTTACGTACCCATACAGACAAACAGAATCTTCGTCGTCGCGTCGCAGCCCCATCCCATACTGTACAATATACTGCACTGCCCTTCGTCTTTGTCCGGTCACCGAAATTAGAAGGAGATGCGTGACTCCCATCATCGGTCTTCGATTGAGGCCCGCCTGACAAAGTAATATTGATTGTATGCCGACGGTTAGTTGCACTTGAAACGATGCCAGCATCGTAATATTGGTGGGTTTCGCTAGATCATGGATCATATTTCGGTATTTCTTGTAATGGTAAGGGATGTGCACATCCGTTGAAAAAAACAGTCGAGCGATATATGTACACCTACCTCGAGTGCGTCCGTTTCCGCGCTGTCACATGAGGGCGTGCACTGATGACGGCGGATTCCCCGACTGTCGGGCTTAGCCCACCCTACGTTCACCTGTAGTAGACGGGTTGCCCGGCCCCATCACAGTGTGGCCCGCTTCCACTAAATCGCCATAAAGCTCCGAGTACATTGGCCACGACTTCCGCGTTGGACATGAACATGAAGGCGCGCACTTCCTGATTGCGTGTCAGGCATGCTTCGACCCCCTCCACGACCCTATTATCGCCATGCTTTCGCGCGGTATTGATCATCGTCGTCGATGGCAGGATGCGTGCCTGCTCATATTTCGCAAATACAATCTCTAGTGTCTCACTATCTTCCGCGGCATCAGGGTAAGCATTGAGTAAACGCGTCAGGTGATATATGTCTTCGAAGGACTGGTTTGCGCCTTGACCGAGGTGCTGTTCTATCAAGTGAGGAGCACCGCTTTGATGGGGGTAATGGGAAAATTATGGCATACGGGAGGTGTGGGTGCGCGGCATCACCCAGGAGCACAATACGCCCCTTGTGCCAAGAACTCTGTGCGGGCCGATCATACAGGCCAAACTGAAGGGAAAATTCAAAGTCTAGATCAATATTACTGTGACATCACCATCGCAACATCCGACGTACTTTCACGACTTTCTCCGCAGTTTCAATAAGTCTAGATGCACCGAATCCCCACTGTGCGATCGGCGTCCTCTTTATTTTGTCCATGTCGTGCTGATCTACAGCACCCCAGGATTCCCTTGCCTCTCCTTCACGGAGGGTAATGCTGAAGAGAGAAGAAGTCAAAAAGGTTGGGTGGTGGCTAACTTGGGGAAACAT
>WHVC01000344.1:0-23590 GCA_015178925.1 Russula emetica | reverse complement strand
ACATTTTGGTCATCCTTCTTAGATTTCTTGGGGGTTGGACGTCCTACAGCGGGTTTAGGAACTTCATCTGGCGGAGTTCCTTCGTCGATGACGCCGTCATGGGAGGTTTTCTCGATGACCAGGTCCTCGTGAAGGACAGAGTCGCTCGATTTTACGCCATCGGCTGTCATGGAGTGACTATCGAGGTCAGGGCCGACGCCTGGAGATGTACGGTCATGCTTCTCTCGTTCGTCACCCTGGGCCTCCAGAATGTCAGCACCTGTATCTCTGGCCGTACCGTCGTCATTCACAGTAGCGCCACTTTCGGTTGTACAGGTTTTGGGAGGGGGTGGCGGGATCACGGTATAATTCGGCGGGGTCCACTGTCTTGGTGCGAGCGGCTTTGCCTGGATGTACGGCGCCAAGCCTACGCTTTCGGCATTAACGAATAACGCTTTATTGCTGATGATGCGCAACCGCGCGCAGAATGCAATGCGCCCTCGTGTTGGGCAGGGTTTGTTACGAACAGATAGATCGAAGAGAGATATTTGAGATAGGCATCGCCGAGTAGTTCGAGGCGCTCATAATCAAACTCTGTACAGGCGGAAGGGGCAGAGACGGCAGCATGTAAATGATGTTCTTGGATCGAGTGGTCGAAGAGGGCGGCGTTCAGCTCTGTCACAAGGAGCATATCGTCTATCCGTCGCATGACGGAAGGTAGGAGCAACGCGGTCCGGAAAGTGCTAATATATGCGTTGAAAACTTCGCGCTGTCAAAGACATCAGAACATACCTCGCTGGGATAGTAAACCGAGCACATAATTCCGGTATAAGATCTACGGATATCAGCTCACAAAGTATCAAGAATTCACATTCACATACATTTCGCAGGATGTTTTGTCGGAATTGGGGGATTTTTAGCGGCAGGGCTCAGTCTATTCAGGACTGGCAAGACTCGGTCGACTTCAATCAAGGGTTGATTACAGTCGCGGAGACCTTCGAAACCTTTGCGACGGTCCTTGCAGTACTCGAGAAAATTCTCATACTCGGCTTCCCGCTGAGAAAAATAAGTTGAAACATTTCAATATAATTAATGTTGAAAACTTACGGGGCTATCCACCGGTTTGCTTAATGGCGTCAAATCTCCTCGCAGCTTCAAGGCGTAATATCGCCTCGTATATTCTATCCACCTATCTTGAACAATTGCATCCTCGATCGAAGCCTCCAGATTTTCCGTCTGCAATTCAGTGACCCAATTGTCCGCAGCGAGTTTGACCAAGTCCCATGGGATGTCATCGACTACCTCATCCATACGCCAACGATCAACCAGAGGGCGACTGAACCCAAGCCACGAGGTCTTTAGTGGAGCCAGATAGTATGGCATTTCTTGCAACTGACATATAAGGGGTTTGTTGACGATGGATCGATGTACCCGGATCGTGTAGCGGTACAGGTCGTGCAAGCGTTCAGCATCGACATCAAATCGGGCCCCTCGTTGCAACTCGACTGCAATTCGGAATCCCGAGTCGAACAATTTCAAAGTTGACATGCAGGGAAGAGGAACCCGCGTCAACAAAACAAGGGGTCCGTACGTTTCCCGCCCCTGTACAGAAATGACGGTCGGATAGAGAGAGTCAGACTTCAGAGCCGTCATGTTTTCCCAGAACCCAGGCTTCTTGCGTGGATAACCATGGACTCCAGTTTGTTTGCTCGCTGCGGTAAGTTGAGTTGGGGTGGTCGCGATGAGATCCTCCTCAGTACAATCTAGCGTACAAGAAATGTCAGGAATACGTCTTTGACCAATGCTTTTCAAGGAGGAACGAGGAAACATTTGGGGACCAAGTAGCCCCCGCTGGAAAAGTTCATTGCACATTTGGTAGCAGGCCATTCTCCGGGCGTGGGCCCTAGACGTTGAATGTGGACCAGACACTGGTGGAACGCCAGGCCCTGGAGGAAGCGTAACTGTACAAATAAACTGAGTTTGCGATTCTTGCGACTCAGGTACACAGTCAAACTGGAAGAGCGTGGAGGGATGACCAGGCGCTCCGTCTGCAGCAGAAGTATTCGCGGAAAAACGGTGGATGATCCGGTCGAATCTGAACACGGATTGCGCCCACCAGTAGTTGGGTCCTTGATATAAGTCCCTGGTCATCTTCATCCTCGCTGTCAGACAAGTAAGGATCATGACTTTCCAGCGTCGTGACCGACGGAATAGCACCTCCTCGGGATTTTGCACATTGTCAAGCCAAGTCTGCGTAGCTTCATCGAGCCGTGTGGTTTGTAGTAGCCTGCGCGATGGCTTCACACCTCTTTGCATCATGTGGACAAGATGAGCATCCTGTCCACGTGTCCGAGCACGGCAATTGGCGTAGAGAGTTGACTGTCAAAAAGATCATATCTGGAAGGGATCCGTAGGTGTCATATACTGAAACGTCAATGACACCAACCACCGAATGACTACGGATGCAGGGGGGTATCTCCAAGTCTTCAGCCCATTAGTGGCAATTATGAGGTTGTAGGTGCCCGTTTCAAACCCGGAGAACATAATCATTCTGATGTACCTAACTCAGCTTCGACAGGAAGATATGAAGGAGTAACAAGCAACGTGCACACCTGAAAGGAGAAATCTGTGTGTATGTCTTTTCCAATAAGGACCTGAGGACGCAATCCTGTAATGTCTAGTAACCTAAGGAGCTCAGTCATTACCAAGGCGATTGCACGCCTGCGAACTTGCCAGTTATGGCCAGTTATTGTCAAATCCCAGTTCTAATAGCGAGAGATATACTCACCGAAAATTATTCCCCGAAACGAGTCCTCACGTGGACGACATGATTGTAAGACCTGCACCAACTTCAAAACTTCGGGGGTGACATTGAGGCCGCGAGATGAGGGGTCAAGATTGGGCATTGTATACTCCCAGTTCTTGATAATTTCTCTGGTTTCGAACAACGCTACATACTCCTTCGCATGCTCTTCGTCTTCGTTGTATGTCAGGGATACGCTGACATCGAGGTCGGAAAGAGCGCGACGCCAAATCAGATCCGAAGCACAGGAACCCATATCCAATAGAACCTGAAGCGCTGCCGAGAAGTGGCGACGCGAGTATTTCTCTTCTTTATCCACCTCACGCAGATGCTTGTACAGAGATGTGAAGGTGAGTTTCGAAGGGGGTTCGTAGAGAACCACGACCTCAGAAGGGCGGAGAGGTCCATCGTGCGAAAGCTCGGACTGTCCTGGCGCAGTGTCATGAATAACCTTCGGCCGCTTGGGAGGCGAACTTGTTTCAGAACTTGAAGGCTGTTGTGAGAGCGCACGTTTCCTCCCTGCGGCGGACAGTACAGCGCCAGACGCGTCATCAACTGTGGGTGGGGCTACATCGATTGAGGGAAGACAAGTCCCTTCGTTGTCAGTCCTACTCAGTTGGGCCTCCTGGTCACTGTCATGTCTGGGGGTCGAGTTGGTTTCCCCGACCCCTCTCCTCCACGCGTGCCTCCAGATTTTGAACATTACGGCAACCAAGTGAGCATATATATGATAATCGCCAGGGACTGAGGAGGTTGTGGTAGTAGCTGTGGCAGAGACGTTGGCCGCGAGTGCTTGGGTACAAGGCCTCACCGCCACCCGTCCGCCACCACGCCCACGCCTCAGGGACTGATCGACTCAATTGCGCTCTACAGCTTGGTCCTCTCACATCGTTGTTCCTTCCCCCGAGCTTGGCAAGCCCATGCCGTTGGGATGAACCCTGCACGCCTTGAAGGCACCGCCACGTCGTACATCTTATATATCCTGCAACGCACTCAGATTTATCCTAACCCGTATATTGTGCCCTCATCGTGTCCATGATCAATCACTCTGCAATCCTTGAGCAAATGGATGCGAAGCCCACCTCTTTTCCCTCGCATGGGAGACTCCCCTCACCGCCTGACCCATGTCTTCCTGCGGGTCTTCCATCTACAGGTCCGTGACCCGTTTCCGTACCGGAACGTCTACTGATAGGAATTTACTAGCCGTCATTCGCCGAGAGGCTGATCTCATAGCACCGAAATCTTTGTTAACACAACTTATCCACGATGCCTCTCACAGTAGCGACGCCCTGAGAGAAGCCATGACGACCAGCATTACAGACTCACCATCACAACCGCCGGTGTCTACCCTCGAGATTAACGTGGTCTCACCGACGAGTCCAATTCAGCGTTTCCTGTCGATGACAAAAACCACAAAGAGTAAAGGACCTTGGAAAGATCCCGAGGTATGCAACAGCATTCTTCAATGCCTGCTCTAATTAGTCGTCTAGCCATGGGAAGTACTTCGTGCTGTCGAGAACAAGGACATTACCTACCTTATGGAGGTTAGGGATCACGCTTTCCCTGTTCGTTTACTGGTGCTATGCAATCCGTGCCCCTGGAAGCTTATACAAGATGAACCTTTAGGCTCTCGTTCGCTCATCAGGTGGTGTGGCGCCTCTTATCCACGCAATGCGCATTGGAAGATCCCACCACGACGTAGCTATCACCTTACTGGGTGCATTCTCTCGGTACATCAACCACCTTGAAGCGGAGGATTTTGTAAAACAGGAAACCAGGTCGCTTCTAGTCTCCCTTCGTGAGTAATACGTGACTGTTCCTTTTCATTAGCTTATTTTAGCACTAGGCAGCAGCCTCAAAGTAGCCATAGACTATGGTCTTCAGAGCTCGCAGAGTGACCTTCTTGCATCTTTTATGCAGACCCTTGTGATGAGCGAAGGGGATATCTGGATCCAGGAACAAGTAAAACTTGTTGGAACGGCTCTACGGCACGGACCATCTGCACGTCCCGTGGAGGTCGCACGTACATCTGTCAAGCGTGTTGCAACGCACGCTCTTGGCAAAGCGCCTCTGATTGCAGACCTGGAGGATTAGTGAGCGCCCTTTTTACGCAATGAGATTCGTGTCAGTTCATATCCTTGGCTTGTAGCATATCAAATGCCACACTAGACTTGCTAATGATGGCAGCCTGGAATTTGGCCTTGGCGTCATTCCCTGGGGAGCCCATCCCCGTATGTACTTGTCGTCTTCACCTGTAGCATCTCTCACTGGTCGATATTTTAGCCCTACTATTTTGCTCGCGATGACAGGGTGTATAAGGTCTTCACAGAGTGTCTTGACCGGCATCGGGAAGATATCAATCGTCGACTTAATAAGCGATTAAAATCACAGTTCTCAACTCTCAGGACCATCCTTCAAGGACGTGCGAGGTCATGGCATGTCAGTGTATCCCTTTCTACCCTGTACAAGACTAAGTTTCCTTCCTCAGGGCAAGGTGGACCTATTGATATCAGAGTTGGATGAAGCCTGACAGTTGGTTTTCTGCATGTATATCCTGTATTCCTCTACATCCTTCAGATGGCAGTGTGCGAGCTTCTACTCGATCTCATGATGCGTTTTGCATGGTCAGCCGCAGGACTGCTCCCAGTCAGGCTTCTTATGATAGTCTTTCACTTTGCCCATACAAGGTGCCGTCCGGGTCCAAGCTACCAACCCGTGATATGGCGTATTATTGGGCATAGATCAACTTCACGATGCTCCCTGGTCTTTCCGCTCTGCTTCGAGGCTTCTGCTGGGACGGAATTGTTGACACGAGGACACTGTGATTTCCAAAGGGATACAGCTACTCTTCTTTGTCAAGGACCTTGAAACATTAATACATATGTGCTGTTTCTGCGCTCACGCGATCCTACGTACTGTAGCATGTTAGACCTGAGACTGATGATGCATTTAAAGACTTCTACAGAACTTGCTTTGATGCCGCAGTGATTTACCCGATCCGGAGTCTGTTGGTTGCCATGATCTCTATTGAACCTAATGAACAAGGTGGGCTAAGGTTCGACACTGTTGCAAACATGAGCTCCTAAACGAACAAAACTGCTGTTGCTTAGCGAAAACATGTTTGGTCATACAATAGATGCTGGCATTTTACTGATTTGAATATTTTCTCAACACCGGAGGAGGGATGACGTCAACATCGAGTGATCTCCAATTCTGAGTTGGGATGCGCGGGAAGGGCAGACATCTATTCCCCCGCGCCTGCTTCCACCAGTCCGCTCGTCATCGCCAACCCCCATTTCATATATACTACCTACTATATAAATAGTACCACGCCACACCCAATGCAGTTTCCGCCACCGTTATGCTGGGCCCTGCTCGTTCGAGCGTCACCAAAGACGACAGGCAGGTGTGGCGCAATGCCTCCAGTCATGTGAAGCCAAGTCCATTGGCATCATCATGGGGACGTTAACGGTATAAATGAGTGATTTGGTGGTATGAATGGTTGAAATTTGGTTATCTGCAGTTGGGAGACTTGGCTGACTCGGACTAAAAGGTCACCGCACTACCGGGTGCGGTGTCGCGAGCGCTCAGATGTCAGATGCCGTGTTCGTGGCTGTGATGGCATCTTATATAGAGGCTGTGTGTACCCGCAAACCATCCTCCTGCACCCACTTCGCGTACCAACGTTCCCTCCCACATCTGTTTGCCCCATTCTCATCCCATTAGCCTCATGTCTTCCTTAATTCCTCATCCAGATGTCTCACTTTCGCAATTCCAGGACCTTTTTGACGCTGCCCTATGGGAATATAACCAGAAGACAGGAAAGGATATTACGACAGATCCACTTACCGCTAGGCTCCTATGCTGTGACTCTTCTGATGCGGTACTCGGTATTCTTCAAGAACAAGCTCATGCCTTCAACCAGTATCGGAATGGAGATTGGAAGGTCCAGCTCATGAGACGGCTCAAACCAACTGTTGACATTCTTTTTGGGCTTTCTACCGGTGGTGTCTTTGGGGAGGGCATTGGTCTGGTGAGGCTCAGCAAGTCAATATTTGCTTTGCGGAAGTTCATCATCCTTTACCCTGCAGAGACTTCCACCAGCGAACGCAATATTTGCCGGAGTCGGTCTCCTACTCGCGGTATGTATCTCTGCCTGCTTGCCTGCCTGCGGTATTGAAACCCAAAATTTTAAAGGCTGCTACAGGAGTTAGCACCAGTTATGATGCACTTTCGGAGCTTTTTGAATGTTTCGAACATTACCTTGGCCGTCTCAAAGTCCTCACCGAATTCCCCTCTGCCGTGAGAGAGATACTGGTCAAAATAATGGTTGAACTGCTTGAAGTCCTTGCTCTGGCGACGCAACAAATAAAACAGGGGCGATTCAGTGAGTTCTTGCTTGCTGATACCTTTCACCTTTCTGAACATGATGCAGAGAAATTCGCAAGAAAGTTGTTAGGAGAAAATGATATTGAAGCGGTGCTGCAGAGATTGGACCGACTCACTATGGAAGAATCACGGATGACTGCAACGCAGACCATGGAGGTCGTCTATGGTCTATTCAACAATATGAAAGTGGTCATGAATGGTAGGGAAAAGTTTGCTTTGATATTTCCCTCACAGTTTGCCGAACGTTTCCCCTTCTAGATGGAAAGGCATCAATAGATAATATCCGAGAGGCTCTTGGTATGATAAGCTCGGTTCTCTGTGGATGAGTATAGCTGACCGCGGGTGCCAGTTACGATGCAAAGAATATCGGATGATTTGAACAAAATGAAGCGTTCGTCTATTTGTAGCATCACGATTAAAGAAGGCCGAGACTAAAATAACCTCAGGTAATCAACTGCGAAGAAAGATTCAGAAGTGGCTTTCCCCCCCAGACCCATCGCTTAACCACAATACTGCGTGTGAAGCCCACCACGATGGGACTGCCGCGTGGTTCCTTGAAGGAGCCATCTATAATGAATGGAAGGCGACGGGCTCTCTCCTATGGACCCACGGCAATCGTACGGGTTTCCAGAGTTTTCCTGCACCCATCGCTGATTGTCTGGTTTTGTAGCGGGATCTGGCAAGAGCATTCTTTGGTGGGTGACAGCTCAGCCGACTTTTGTCGATGTAGCTTACATCGGTGACCAGTTCTTCAATCATAAAGGACATTGAATCCATGCGTGCAGCTGGATTAGCTTCAATCGCCTATTATTACTTTGATTTCAAGGATACTGGAAAGCAGGATCGTCGGGGACTTCTTTCCTCTCTTCTCACCCAGCTTTGCATGCGGTCACATCCTGGTTACGACATCCTATCAAATATGTATAAGGCATACGACTATGGATCGCGACAACCCAGTGAGGTTGACCTGATCCAGTGCTTTAAAAAAGTGCTCGCACTCCCTGGTCATGGAAAAGTGTATATGATAGTGGATGCCTTGGATGAAAGTCCCAATAGGCCTGGGATTCCCTCTCCCCGTGAAAAAGTCCTGCAGCTCATAAAGGAGCTTGTTAATCTACGCCATCCTGACATACGTGTCTGTGTCACGAGTCGACCCGAGGTCGATATCCGAACGGCGCTCGAGCCTTTGGCATCTCACAATGTGTCGCTCCACGACCAGGCAGGCCAGAGGAGCGATATTGTCGATTACGTAAAGTCGGTGGTCGATTCGGACGCGAACCTGCAGAAATGGAGGCGAAAGGACAGGCAACTGGTCATCGATACCCTGTCACAAAAAGCTAACGGGATGTAAGGCATCACTGCTCGGATTTTCTACCATGGTGGCTCATGTCTCGATGCAGGTTTAGGTGGGTTGTCTGCCAACTGGACACACTGCGGCGCTGTTTCCCAGCAAGCATACGGCGGGCCCTGAATGAATTGCCGAGGACGTTGGACGAAACGTACGAGCGAATATTACTTGGAATCGACGAGGAAAAGCAGGAGTATGCCATTCGGCTTTTCCGGTGCCTGGCATTCTCTCGTCGTCCATTACGTGTCAAGGAGCTTGCAGAGGTCATTGCAGTCGAGTTCGACGCTGGGAGGATTCCTAGGTTGAACCTGAACCTGCGCCCGGGAGATGCAGATGAAGCCGTGTTGTCGGCGTGTTCAACCTTGGTCGCAATTGTCAAGCCCGACGGCAACACTTTCCACAACAACGTTGATCGAGTCGTACAATTTTCCCATTACTCCGTAAAGGAGTTCTTGACCTCTGAACGCCTCGCCAAGTCAATGAGAAGAGACCTTTTCCAGTATCACATCTCTCCGGAGCCTGCCCACACAGTTCTTGCACAGAGTTGTATCAGCACCCTACTCCAATTGGATAATGACATTGAAGGCATCCATCGCGGCTTTCCCCTTGCCGAATATGCGTCGCGAAATTGGTTCCACCATGCCCAGTGTCATGGTGTGGCGTCCCAGATACAGAAGGGGATGGAGCGCCTCTTTGACCCAGACAGAAGACATTTTTCAATCTGGATCTTGATGCATAATATAGACGACACCCCGTCTTGGGAACGTTCAACCCGAACCAAATCATCTCCGCTTTATTATGCAGCCCTTTGTGGTATTGGAAGCCTCGTGGAGCACCTCGTGGTCACGCGTCGACAGGATCCGAATCAAAGTCATGGTAGCCAGGGCTCCCCATTACATATCGCAGTAGTCTCGGGACATACCTCGATCGCACGACTTCTACTGGAACATGCTGCGGATGCGAACGCCAGGGACATGGGCGGCGTGACTCCACTTCATGAAGCCATAGGAAGGGGAAATCTCGACATCGCGCAATTGCTAATCAACCATGGTGCAGATGTAAATGCCTTTGTCTATCGGAGTGACTATCGACTTCGCAAGGCGACCCCACGATCTGAAAGACATAACCGTATGGGCATGCTACTCAGTGGCGGTGCGGACGAGAATGATGCCCGAGGCGAGAACAAGTCGAATCCACTCCATGAAGCCGCAAAACGTGGAAATCTCAAGACCGCGCAATTGCTTATTGGCCATGGTGCAGATGTAAATATCCTTGACGACAAGAGGGACTCCCCATTACACAAAGCATTACGATCTCGAAAATTCGGCGTTGTGGAACTTTTTGTCAAGGGCGGAGCGGACGTGAATGTCCGGAACATTCACCACTCGAGTCCACTTTCCGAAGCTGTAGAAATTGGAAGTCTCGACGCGGTGCGATCCCTACTCAACCATGGTGCAATCGTGAATACCCTTGGTCGCAAGGGAGACTCACCACTGCACAAGGCAGTACAATTGCAAAAAGTTGACATCGTGGAACTTCTACTTAAACGCGGTGCAGACGTAAATATCCGCAACATGTACAGCTCGACACCACTTCATGAAGCCGTACACAGTGGAAATCTCAACATCATGCGATTGCTCATCGACCATGGTGCAGACGTAAATTCCCCCGACTACCAGGGAGACTCTCCACTGCGCAAGGCATTACGATCCCAAAAGCCTGACGTTGTGGAACTCCTACTCAAGGGCGGTGCGAACGTGAATTCCCGGAATATTTACAACTCGACTCTACTTCATGAAGCCGTAGAAAGTGGAAATATCAACATCGTGCAATTGCTACTCGGCCACGGTGCCGATGTAAACGCCCTTGACTCCTTCGGGGACTCATCATTACACAAAGCATTACGATCTCAAAATACTGACTTTGAGGAGTTCCTTGTCATCAGCGCTACTAACGCAAATACCCCGCACAACCATTACTCCATGCCGCCACTCCATGCATCGCAACAAAGAATCTACGCGATGGCGCAGCTCTTACTTGGACATGGTGCGAATGTGAACGCGCGAGGCCGGGGTCACAAAACTCCGTTACACCTGGCATCCTTGGGAGGATCGCTCGACGTCTCACGGTTGCTAATTGAACGCGGAGCGGATGCCGATGCCCAAGATGACAAGTTTCACACCCCATTCTCGATGGCATTAGCACTTGGACATCGCAAGCTCGCACGATTCCTGTCAAATAGCCGTGTCCCGGAACATGATGTGTAATGTCTGCTGTGCGTGAAATTTCAAGACTGCATCTTATTAGGGTCAGCCTGAACAGTAGCACAGGTCTCGCAGTGGATACGGATGGTGGAAATCACCATCATCAAATGGTAGAACGCAAAAGTAATATAACCCATCGTACGCAGGTGACAGCATTTGAAAGAGGATGGCAGACGATCATAAGTTGGCTGGCGCGCGGTCATATAGTTGATGGATGGAGAAAATTGTTGGATCATTTCGAGGAGATAGGAGGTGTCTCGGACACTGGCATAAGGAGCGGAAGTTCACTTGAGGACATTCATAATGTCGAGGCTCGAAGCACTTTAAGCGCTATCATAGTATTATCACCAATCAATACGCTACGTACGTTCATTAGCTGGGGTCGCTAGGTCATCAGACATATCTTAAGCAACAAGTTGGTACGCCCAGCAGATGAGTCGGTGGTTGGCCGCTAATTGAAAACTATCTGCGCTCCAGTCCACCACACCCAGAAAGCAACGGCGGACAAGGCAAGCACCGCAGGGCCGAGATCCAATTGAAGTACAGTGTAAACCCAAATAGTCCCCAAAGGCGGGCACTAGCACGGACCGTGAAACTGATGATCAGGAAATTGACCGGGAGTCACTGACCTGTTGCATGTTGACTCGCCAGTTGCTGTAATTTACTTGGTAGATCATCCGCGCCCCAGAAGCAACAGACAGAACGAAAAGGAACGCTTGCATCCATCTCGTTTGTTTGTACCTGTTTGCTGAAAGTTCTTCAGCGTGCAGTGCAGATATGAGACGAGGTTAGCTCGGGCTCACTGTAAAATACAAAAATCGCAAGGACTTCATTCATCCTGGGTCAGCGGGGTACTTGTTAGTGAATTACGACGTACTAGGGATACTGCTCAGCATCCTTTCGGTGATAACATCCCAGGTTGGGTGTTGACCATATTGAAAATGGATAAGGCTGTTGGACTGTCTTCAGTATACGTGCATGACAGTGTGGTGTGTTAGGTCAGCGCTCACATGTACATCATGAGAAGCAAGAAGGACACGGGAATTAAAAGCACTGTAGCCGCGAAAAGCTCTTCTGCCAAAGGGTATTCCTCTTCACCGTCATTTCCCTGGTTTGCCTGCGGTGTAGAGCTAACAGATGTTGGTTCGTGATCGGATGTCGGAACCTTTTTCAGTATACCGCTCTGCTCGATTAGACGCCACTGCTCTTCATCAGAAATTTGTAAGTTTGGAGTGTTTTGGCTTTGGTTTTTGTCCGTCTGGCGCTTCCTCGCCATGACGAATTAAGTTGGAGGTAAGCACTAGAGAGACGTCACGGTGGTGGCTCCGAGTCGGCATGGCTGTCGCACACCGTGCCGTAGTTTCCGGTCCGGAATCCCCTCACACGCATCTTTTGCACATTTTGCATTTTGCAAATGACCACTGACACTGACAAGAGTTTACTCGACATTCTAGAAGCTCACGGACAAAAGTTTCTTGGCTCTTTCAAACCACACAAAGCGGAGGAGAATGGGAGAAAACGCGCGGCTGAAGATACTGTCGAGTCTCATCGGTCCACTAAGCTTTTAAGAGCGGAATTCGACCAGTCCGACTCGTCGAGCCCAGTCAACGACTATTCTGATTCTGCGGAGGAGTGGACTGGCATTGGGGATGACGTGCAACTAGACCATGAGTATGAAGTTTATTCGTCCGCCGAGGAGGCGGTGCCACTTGAAGGTGCGCATTGCTCGAGTCTTATGGCGAACGGAAAATGGTCACTGACTCGGACACCACATAGCCAGCACATCCGCTCATAAACCAGATGTGGTTATTTTTTCTGGCACTGGAACAAAGACATCGGAACCATTATCTAAAAAATTGCAGGGCAAGGGATTCATGGTGCGTTCGTTTCTTCTTTCGCGCTGCTTTCACCTCACATCGCCTCAAGTCTTCTAAAGTATCTAAACTAAGGGACGAGACACAAGAACAGAGAGGAAAGGGCAAAGCGGATGCTACTGACGATGAGGATGATGAACTGTGAGCGTTGGCGATGTTACACTTACTCTTCAACGCGGCTGACGTTGACAAGCACCAATGCACAAAATGATGCGCTACTGCACCGCTTAGTACACACGCAGCTGCTCTCAGGCTCGTTAAATCCGGAGCTCGGTCTCACCTCCGCTCAACGAAAGAAGGCCATGGAAGGACGCATTTTGGAACTGGCTGGTAACTCAAAACTCGGTCAAGGTGAAAAGATAGTACGCGCACAGGAACGGGACAAAGCTTCGAAACGTGTCCGAGAAGGCCTGCTTGAGAAGCAAAAGCAAAGGCGGGAGAAGATGATACAGGAGGTAACTGCTCCCGTCCGTTTCACGGCTTCCCTCCTCACGGAATTATACAGGCCAAGGACATGGGTAATTTTCACCCAGCTTTCAAAAAGGTCTTCCAGGATCCATTAGAAAAGAGCAATAAACGTAACCGGGAGAGAGGGCTGCGGATGGGAGTTGGCTCTTATGGGGGAGGCGTATTGAATCTCGGCAAACGAGAAATTGAGTTTGTACAAGGTCGCCCGATGAGTGACCGATTGCGGGGTCGACGGCACCCGAAAAAGTAAATATCCCAAAGAGATGTGGTGAGCAGGACGCAATCCTGCCAGTGAGAACCAATGTGGTGCCGCCTTGAGACACAAGGCTCATCACATCACTACAAGAAACTACCGAGTCTAAGATCGCATTACTAGCAGAAACAGTACATTTGTCCTCTACATGCTATTCTACAGTTGTGTATTCAAACACTCACAGGTACTGATCCTAATGACTCGTTTTCTAGCAAGGGGTCGTCTTCACCATACTCCCCTAAAGCGTCGGAAACTACGCCATGTGTTTTTGATGACACCTCTTTCAGTTGACGCCTCACAAGTGCATACAAAATCCTGTGACGTGATCAGTAGCGTATTACAAGCATGAGATGCTCAACCCACCAGCCAGCTGCAGCAGCGCTCAGAATGCCTCCAACAATTAAGATGCCGTTTACCACTTTGGTTGCTATTGTAAGGTCAGGAGCCGTTTCATCCAGTCTGACAAGACAATTACCAGTGTCCATATGTTCCCTCTGCTTTCCGTCGGACAACGGAGCCATACGCGCACCGATGAAGACGTACAAGAGATACCTCGGAAAGCTGCAGATTGTTGCAACCATGAATTGCCAGACTGACACGGACTGTATAGACTAGCATGCCACAGTTAATGCTCTGTCAGTGCAAGTGCAAATGGTCGGAGATGACTCACTGCAAAGAAGGCATTTGAATATACCCACGGTGGGAAAGGAGATATCCTGATGAGGATGATGAGGGGAAGACCTTTGGCATCCTAAATAATAGTCGGCCAGAGTGATAGGAAGGCAAGAAAAGGAAACTCACAATGACCGCTTCTAAAGCCTTCCACGTCTCATTCTTCTCAGACCAGGAGCGGAGGACACCGCTGAAAAGGTAACGCAATGCGACGAAGACTATGGTCGAGGCTACCAAGGACGCAGGCGCGGCAACCAAGAAACCCTTCATGCCGTAGGCGAATCCGCACAAGTTGAGCATCGTTGAGTGTCCAGTCATAGGTGGGATGGACACAATCTCTGTAATATACAAATAAGGAGAGTGGATGAGATACATGCAAAGGAAACATACGTATCAGCGTTGCGAGGAGCAACCAACCCAAAGGATGCTCTCTGATCCTCTGCCCCCAGTCATAGAACGTCTGGGCTATACGCGCGGGTGTAATGATGACTACTAATGCGACCAGCACACAATAGAACAGTCCAATTGCGAAAATTAGGAGCTGTCAAGGTGAGCGTTTATCGCAAAAGGAATACAGAGGCTATGAGCTGACCTTTCCGCGAATAGAAAGATTCCGGAAGCGGCGATAAGTAGATGTGATATGATGTTTTAAAAGAGAAACAAATTCAGGTTGAGGGTTTGAACTGCCGTCCCCTGTCATGATTGTAGAGTAACTTGAAGACGTAACGAGGACGCGTCTTCGGGCCGGGACCCAGTAGATGAGAGAATCACGTGGCATTTGCCCAGCGTCGCCGATTCGCCCTTCGAGATTCTCACCATGGAGAAGTATTCTGCTTTTCGAGTGCGTCTTCCTCTCCCTGTGTCACACTCATCCCTTTAATTTTGATTTCAAGGATCCCGGAACAGGCATACAAGTGAGTGTTTTCAAGTTGACACGATTTGGTGGACCATCGGCTCACTCTCCGTAGCCTTTCCTGACCCCCGTCCCACCCCTAGGGTCCAACGCTGTTGCTAGAATAGCGCTGCCACTGTCATATGCACTTGGAATTATCCGAACGACCCTTGTCGTAGCCATTGCTGCCGTCTACCTCGTGTTTGTCTCCGGAGTTTGTACTATTTTGGTAAGAGGACCTTCGCCCGGGTACTGTAGTCACCCCCTCACAGTCGCAGAAACCTATCCCTCCAATACACAGGGCAATCTCATATGTTATAACAGCACTTCTATCCAGGTTATCTTTGTTTATTCTAGGTGTGTGGTGGATACCCGTTGAACACGTTTCGCGGAAGCGGGGGTTTGTATTCAACCTTCAGTAGCCAAAGCTAGGTATATTGACTCCAGACTTAAGACGATCTCAGGGGTCTCGGGAACCATGGCGGCCTGGAGCTGGGGATCTCATAGTATCAAACTGGGCTTCGTGGATAGAAATTCTTTGGTTGGCTTTCCGGTGCGTTTTAACCATCTCACACAACTTACGATACATTAATTGGGTTCCATCCTAGCTTTGATCCCATATTCGTTCTTCCGGTCAGCAATGAGCCAGTGCAGCAGCATGATACGCATCTCGAGACACGCACAACGGGGCGGAGGACCGGTACAGGTTCCGCGGCGATCTCGCACCCCACTAAACCTCTTGCGCAGCGAGCGAATATTGCGGGTTTCCGCAAAGTATCTCTCCTACAGATCATCATGTGTGCCGGAAGAACTGCCCTGGATGCATCGAGTGGCAATTATTCCAGCCTCGAAGAGATTCGAAGTTCTGCAAATCGACCCGTTGTTGTTTTTCCGGAATGTACAACTAGCAATGGCCGTGGCCTCCTCAGATTCGCAGAGCTCTTCAAGTATTGCCCAGTCCCTGTAAAGGGATTCAAGGTGTTCGTCATGTGTATCCGGTGCGTGAGCATGTGCAATGTTTTCCGCGACTTGACAGTCTGACCGATTTCAGGTATGACCCACCCACACACCTGTCTCCAACGCTATCACATTCCATCCCTTCATCATTGAATCCGCTACCCCACGTATTTTCTCTGGCAAAAACTCTTCAACCATTGACCATGTCAGTCCGTCTTCTCCCTCCGGGCGAATCACCCAGTTCGCCGGCGTTCGTGGCAAGCGAAATTGTATCCAGCGACGTAGGAGACGACACTCTTACCACCGCATGTTCGGGTTTGATCTCCCAGCTTGGCAAGATGAAGAAGACGAACCTGGGTTGGGAAGATAAGGTACTCTTCCTGAAGTTGTACCGTGAAAAACAAGCGTAGGGGGGACGGATGACCTTTAGCACCCTTGATACATACATAGACCACATGCGCGGGTGCTATGCACTTACGTGCGCACGATAATAAAAAAAGAATAACGTTTACTGTACCGGAAACTCGCAAGGGTTTTCCTATCAAGCCGGATGTGAACGTGTGAACCAGGAACAGCTAGTGTTGCCACAAGATCGACGGTGACTCGAACTTGACATGTAACTTGGCGGTGCCAGTTACAAGTTCAGTTACACACCGGTGCGGCTTGCAAGTCATGGGCCTCATGGCAATTGTTTTCGGTATGCACAATATACTTCTTTATTCTTCGCCTCTGAGTCTGATTAGTCGGTGCCGACTCATCTTCAGGGGCGGTTTGGGGACATATATAAGGCAGATTTTTGACTCGCGTCCAATGCACTTTCAAGTTATACCTGTGGATGAGCCTCTCCCGTCCAGACCCGCATGGCCCCAGTGGCTGCACTTGTGTGCGGTCTCAGGGAACAAGGCAGTGGCCAGGCCATCCTTATCCTGGACCATCTGCTATGTTTGTTAACCCTTTCGCCACAGGACCCTCACCAGCGCTTCACCATGCCCTTCACGAATCTAATGAATTTCACGACTCACGCAATCATCACAGCTTTACCAATCTTCAACACTCATCATTTCCTCGGACACTATACAATAACACTAACACGCCGAATCCAACGTCCCTTTACTATCAGCCTTCACAAAACGTCACACCTTCCGCAACCCAGTCAGTTCCTTCCCCTTCGAATGGCCGAAAACGCAAAAACAAGTCAGGGCGAGGTGGAGCAGGGCGTAAACGGCAGCGGCAGCCTGCACCTATAATAGCTGCTCCTGCCTCCGCCATCTGTGGTGTTGGCCCTCCAACTGCCGTTCCCACCGACTCTAACCTGCCGGATAATGATTCACCATTGTCATCGCCTCAAACCCCCACTATAATTGTGCAGCCACCTGTCAACTCATTGTCAGCACCGTCAGCATCTACTCAAGTTTCGCCCACCCTGTATCCGTCACTCCGAGCAAACCGGGAACCTCGAGAGAGGTCTGCAGCTGCTACGGATGTCTGGTATTTCTGCCGAAGTTCGGATTCCGAGTTGAGGCCAACAGATCTACCATCGCCCGACCAAGAACCAACATTGACAAGGAAGCCCTGCACGCCATTTGTCAGCTGCAAGCTTTGCAAGTACGTACACCATTCTTTACTTTTAATCTGTTATGATTTTAAATGCGAACATAGGGAATGGCAAGTTTACAAAAACACAGATGGTATTACGACCACGATGCGAAATCACCTCAAACGACGACACAGTGAAGAGTACGAGAGGGTGGTATCACTTCTCAAACTGAAGCATTCAAACGACGTCGACCATCCTATGCCTGCTGCGTCATCTCCCGATGGACCCTTTAACCTTGATGAGTGGATTAGGTTGATGATCAGATGGATCGTCACAGATGATCAAGTGCGTCGGCAATCATTTTCCTATATCAAGAACTAATTATTTTTTCAATTCATAGGCAATAAATGTTCTCGAAAGTCCAGCTTTTCGAGATTTCATTTTGTATGGCCACGACAATGTTACTGAGAGTGACCTACCCCATCGGACGAAACTTATTGAGCTCATTTTTAAAGCCTATGAAGACGAGCATAGCAAGCTACTCGACAGTTTTAAAGTTAGTCAGCCCAGCAGTCTCTTTGCTAACTCGCCGTTAATGTTTTAATATGTAGTCGGCCCTTGGCCGTATTTCATTTACGTTTGATTGCTGGAGGGACCGGAACCTGACATCTTTCCTTGCTCTAACTACACATTTTATGGCAAGAGATATCAATGGCCGTTTGGTTCTGCGAAATCACTTATTGGCTTTCCGAGTAATCGAGGGTGAATACGATGGGAAGAATCTCGGAAGGATTCTTTTTGAGATTCTGAAAGAGGCTGTCGTTCTCGGGAAAGTAAGTACCAGTGCTCCCCAACAAAAGGTAACGCTCACAGTTGCAATAGATTGGTGAATTCACTTTCGACGATGCCTCGAATTGCGATACTATCATAGAGGTCATTGAAGAACTACTCCAAGCAACTGATATTCCGTTTTGCCGCCACAGTAATCGCATTCGGTTCGTGACTGTGGTTTATTACCGCTACAGAGAGCCAAGTATCTACTTTCATCCAACAGGTGTTTCCCGCACGTCATAAACATAGCAGTACAGACTATTCTCAAAGAACTGGAAGAAAACAGCTACGACCCTGTCATTGCCACATCAGCTGATTCTTTGAACCCCAGTTCAGAACTCGTGGAATACGCTACTGCTGTTCAATCTGATCCTGTTGGGCGTATGCGGCAGATTGTTATCACTTGTCGGAAATCTGGCCAGCGCCGCGAGGGCTTACAAAAACCTATTGCTACGGGTAATGACACTAATGCTTGGGGTCCTGACACCAACATTCGACTTGTGCAACTCCTTCGAGATTGCGAGACTCGCTGGTCTTCGACATTTAATATGATTGACCGGTTCATCGAGTTGTATCCCGTAAGTACTTTTTATTAAAATCCGTTATTAATAAAGTGACTCATATCATGTTTTAGCCTGTCAAACACTTTCTTCAACCTTTCAGACAAAAGGAATACGAAGTGCTGCACCATATCCATCAAATACTTAGAATACCGCATAAATGCCAGGAACTCCTATCTGCAGAAAAGACGCCCTCCCTCTCATTAGCTCTACCTGCATACGAAGCTCTTGTGTTGCTGTGGAAAGAGCTAGCGAAGAAAATTCCAGAGCTTTCGTATTATATCAATTTAGGGGTTGCAAAAATTATGGAGTATGTTTCGAAGGGTAGACGGAGTCGTATTTATGCGCTTGCCATGAGTACGACAAACTCATCAGCAGTTACTCTCGCTTCTACTGACCGCCTTCCATAAACAGCTATCAACCCGAGATCCAAATTCAAGTGGATCGAGGAGCATTGGTCGGAAAGTGAGGCCGCTGATGCAGAGAAATGGATGGAAGACGCTGTAAGTATTCCAATTTCACCCAACGTAGATCAATATTTAATCTATGTAAACTTCAGATGCTTGCCCACTGCCGTGCTAGGCGGGTTACGAATGCGACTGCTCGGCAAGCACCTCTAGCCACCCAAACAAATCTCCCAACGTCATCTCGAACGGATGCTGTGCTCGCTCAGGCTCGAGCTCGAGCTTACACGAATTTCATGAACCTGAGCACCGCAAGGCGCAGCGTTTTGTTACCCTCGGCAGCACGATGTTCTTCAAACACACCCGCGCTGACAACAACAACACCAGTATCTCGAAGTATGCCGCTGACACCCATCTTGCCCAATCTTACAGCTCTCCCTGCTCCTGTTGCTACTCCACCCACCGAAGCTGAGGGACATGCCCGGGATCTTCGAACAGTTCGGAATGAGCTTGACCGGTACAAAGAAGAACCTCTTTTTTCAGAGGGTGCTCCGTTGGATCTTGTCCGCTACTGGGATGTGCGTCCAACTAAATGTCCGTTTGAGTATACACTGAATCTATGTAACAGGAATCGGAAACTGCTTATCCACTTAGCTATAAAGTAGCGCTTGACATATTGCCAGTCCAAGCCTCTGCCGTTCCTTGCGAACGTGCCTTCTCGTCAAGTAAAGAAACATGCGTTCTTCGGAGAAGCCTTCTATCCGCAGGCATGCTCGAAGTTCTGCAAGTTTTAAAGCACCTCTATAACGGAGAACGCCTTGACTTCACAGCTCACTGGACCACAAGCGAGGAGGATTACTCGATCGAGAAGGCCACAGAAGCAGCAATAAGCGAGCTTGTGTCTTCACCAAAGTGCGAAGAGTTGTTAGATCTATTACACAATATGGACAGTACTCGACGACAATAAGTAGTTTACTTGTCATCGTAGACATTGTAAAAACGGTCCCAATGCGAAGTTGTATCTTGCATTATGGTGCAAGTTGAACTCAAGTTAACTTACTGTACCAACATGCATTGGACCGCGGCAACACTAGCCGAACAACAGCCCAACAAGCCACCAAGTGGCGCTTGTGAGCAGGCCCCAGCATCCCAATGGTCACTCCCTGTGGCACATCTTAATTGCTCACTGCCGTGACACACTCAACACTTCCTTTTACTTACAGTACTCAGAATGGCCTTCAAGTTTTGTAGCTTCAAGTTGTGGTTTGAGTGACTTGTGGTTTGTGGTGGCGCACTGCATATGCCAGTGCGCAGTCTCTTCTTGGCAGTTCTTGCTCACGGATACCTTCGTAGGTGCCATATCCTCTATAATATAATATAAAGCCACTAATTGGAAAGTCGAGAATGCCACGTTTTTCTCCTTTTCTGTCTACTGCCTTTTCTGTGTATTCTGTCTAGATTCCGTCTAGATCGTTCACGTCTCCACAGCCGTCACTCAACGACAACTCGCCCGAGTCGCCCCCTTCCATTCTCTTTCCAAAACGCTGATCTCGACGCTTTATTGATAATTTCCACTAGCGAGCAATAAACGTTACTAAATTAGCCAATTCCCGTTTTTCCTGATGGTATTGACATATCGCGATGACCCGAGTGACAACTTGTCACTCGGGTCATCGCTATATGCCAATACACTTGGGGTGACATAGTCGGTGTAAGGAGGGCAGTCTGACTTCGCTCGCACAGACCGTGCCGACGCGTACCTTTCCACATTCTGAGCCGTCCGGGGTGCCGTAGTTTCGGTAAGCCCTTCGACGTGCCGACTCTATTCTGCCTGGAATTGCTCAGACTATTGAGTCGATCTATACCCTTTTTCTATCTTGCTCGCATCGTTCTCTTAACTTACTTGGTACTTTCCTCTATTTGCTTGCTCCTATCCCAGTCTAATATAGCGACTTTTATTTGTATTAAGGCCGCCATGCGCCCACAGTTTTAGCCTCTTGCTCGAGGCCTTAGTAGTCCCTTCCCTAGTCCTATTACAGGTCTCGACGTATATAAGGCTGCGTGTTAAGTTTACAGTACACCACATCCCGCATTCCGCACCCACAAACACATACCTCACTCACACAACCAGTCCACCACATAATCATCTGCGGCAACCCGATCCTCCTCGTGCCCACCACCTGCATGCCCATCGGCATTGTCTCTCCATGCCAGTCATATATCCCAACGGCCTTCATAGGCCCAATTATCGCTTCACCCGTGGTAATACCACCGACCGTTTGCGTGTCGGTGCACGTGTCTAGTACGGTGTGTTCTTCCGCTTTTTTTTCGGGGTTGCAAGTGCTAAAAGTAGCTCCCATGGCATTACGCCATCCCCGCGACCATGACACCAGTCGCATTTGTTGCGTTCGAAATGATGAGCGTCGCGCTTTAAATAATAGCGGACGCCAGATTACTTCAACTGCTTTTGCTCTGGGCGCTCCTTCGCGTCTTTGGCGAGCAGTACACCTGTCTATTATCTCATTGTTTCTTTTAACTTTGGAATTGTCCTTGTAACTCGCTCGTTTGTGCTTTCCCACTACGGTGAGTAGAGGGTCTATCATACAGTACTGTATGTTCAATAGATTTTGATCCAACGCGTTTACTCACTGCAAGTGCATCACGAGATCGCTCGCTCCGGGCCACGTGATGAGAAGATGAGCGCGTGAGTGACGCGCGTCAGTATTAGTAGCGCACGGTATACGATTGAATTCCCAACCAACGTTTGTCCTCATCCCGCTTCATCACCCAGCCCAAACCATCTATTAACCGTATCATTTGAGGTTTCCACATATTCAACCACTGCGGTAGCTCGATACCATGAGCCGGGTTATCCTCGTGGTGATCTTTGCCTCCCTCTATCTGTCATTTGCCTCGTTTCTGCCAAGTGACCAGCAGAAACACCCGACGGCTACAGAACACCAGTACACGAGGCCTCACTCGTTGGGCCGCGGATACACCTTCGATCCCAGGGATGGTTGGCAAACCGTCAACGTCTCCAACCTCTCGTACAAGTACAGTCCGCGTTCTCCCAACATCCGCCGCACCAAAAAAATCATTCCTCAACATACCTCACACAAAGGCAATAACCTCGTAAATAATATTGATATCAAAGGAGCAGTAAAGAATGCCTTCAATAGCATTACGGGGAAAGGGAAGCCGACATCGGTGACCATAACTTGGTAACTTTCCCGACACCAGTCTATCAAAAATATTAACCGGTTCGCACCCCAGGTACACTGGAAAAGACCTCCGCAACCCAAGCTGCTGGAATACCCCAGTGTGGACTCCAACAGTGAGACAAGTCTTATCCGAGTATTGACGGGATTAAATGCAGGGATGTGATGTGATGCTAGGATGATTCTTTTGTATGCGCTCTCACCGAGAAGGGTGGGCGTCCAAGCCAAAGTGCTTCAATTTTATCGAATGTACGCCGTGTTAATTAGCGGTACGCGCCAGGACTTGATACTAATCCCGTGGTCGTAGTGTGCAACGGACCCGACAAATGCGTCTTTGTCAGAGGTCGTCGATTCATGCGCCGGGTGCGTTGAAGGATCAAGCCACGTCGACTTAACCAAGGCTGCGTTTGGCAGCCTTGCGGACCTCGATGCGGGGATACTACAAGTACAGATGAGACCAGCCACGGAGCCGTCTCGTTGGTGAGTCGATTATGACGCTCAAGAGAGGGTGTTTTCTAAGCGTGCCCACTAGGTTGAAAGATTTGTGGGGTCCCCAATCCTAAACATTGGAACTAAACGAAAGGACTGTTTGTGAGTACAGGTCTACTGCTGATCCGCTGGTGCCAGGGGCATCGCCGGTAATATTACCAACATGAACTATGATATAATGTATAAAGGACGTGATTTAAATGTTCACCCGTTTCCTTTTTTTACCCTCGGTGACTTTCGCGAGGGCTTTTTGTTCATCAGGCCGCTTCTTCGTAAAACTGAGCCGTCCGTCGAGCATCGCTCTGTCGGCGGATGAACTGCAGAGCAGCGATATTATAGTTGATTGTTGACTTTTGGCGGAGCAGCGCAGCACGCAAGTGCATCCGGAGAGGTATGAACGTGGTGCGCATAGTTCGATTGGCTACAATCTGGTGGTGGTGTGTTTTGAGGAGGAAAAATAAGATACGGGAAACGAGCGGAATATTCCATTCCTGAGCAGCGTTGAGCTTTCCGGATAGGTCAGATGTCGTAAACGACGGTACTCACCCGTTGGGCCCAGAGGTTCAGGTAAACCATCAGAGACATGACTTTATCAAACGGCAGTACTAAGAGAGCGTCGTGCAAGGCTGCGCTTTGCACTCCCTCTACAGTC
>WHVC01000343.1:0-23657 GCA_015178925.1 Russula emetica | reverse complement strand
AGGCCATGCCAGTGTTTCCGAAGCTAACAGCCTTTCCATACGTAATTAGCTTCTTTCGTCTTCGTTTCTTTGGAGAGCTTGGATTAACAGACATAAAGATGTGATTTGCGCGCTTCATCCTGATGTGTTTCGTTGTTCTGCAGTCTTTTTTTTTGAGCATGTCGTGATCACATGACTAATTCCCTTATTAGGCATAACCTTATACGGTAATTCCGTGTTCACGCCAAGTTTAAACTCAGATCTACCAGGCCCTCTATCGAGGTTTCCTCATTTTAGAAGGGCCGGTCACGAGGCTAGACCTTCGTGCCTGTGCTGGATATGCCCAATTTGGGTAAAGTGCCATTGTGAGCTCATTGTGACTGCCCAATGCCTGCTGTTGTCAGCCATGGTCCATAGCACCGTGCGCAGTAGATAGTCACTGAGTAGTCTCAAGCGAGGGCTGTTCCGACTCGGAGAGGGTAGTACTGTATATAAGAAGCACTGGGCTCAATGAGCGAAGAAATACCAAGTTTTCTCGCTGCTTGAGCTCTCATCTACACTCGTATGGCACTAAATCCGAACAACACATGCGCTGGAGTTGCGAGATACCTCCTTAGAGTTGGTCCCATCCAAACATACAGAGATGTGGTAACCAGTCAGAACTCTTGGCCTGCCACCATTTAAAGGCTTTCTATTGACACCTCCTGTCCGTTGCCAGAGCTTGAGGGTGCGCTGCACTGTGCGGATGCTGATGCCAGTGTGGTATGCAATCTCGTGGTTCTTGAGTGTCAGCGAAAGGCGGCAAAGGAGCTGTTTCTGGGCAGGTGGGATATAGCGATAGTTTGACATGGTAACTGTGCTAATGGGTAATGCAAGGCGAACATCTTGCTGAGTGAGTCAGGCGACGTGTTGGCCACGGCTGGCTCTTGCCTATTTTGGCTAGATTGCCCGTTTTGGCTAGGTTACGTGAGACACTGAAAATTCTGGGAAACGTCTACGATTTTCTAATCAGCTGCAAAGTATTGGGCGCAAGAGGTGGCGTGCCACACCAACCCCTGGCAGCTGCGCCCAAACATGCCCCCTCGGCACAAGTTGCGCACCCCCATTTCCATCGGGCATTTATCACGACGCGACAGAGCCAGTCTGAGCCCCACGGAGCACCTTGGTCAACACGTCTGCGGCTAAGTGTCGGTAGAGAACATAGCTGAGCCCCATTTCGTGCACACATGTCAGCGAGGACATTCTCCGAAGCCGGCGATTACGGCGAAGAAGCTGACAAGTTTTGCGGCCGCGGTAGTGTGGCACTCGAGTTGACACCGCTCCGTCGCCTAAATGGACCTTACGGCGACCCATATACAGTATAGGGTTGATTTGGCAAAGCCATTCATCGCATAGATTGCTATGACAGTCGATGGGACGAATGGCTTTTGAGCCTAGCCAACTTATGGGCTGCAAGGATTTCTTATCGCACTGTTGATCATATGACAAGTATGCCCCCACCGCCCCCGCCATGACTGGAGACTAAGTGACGTATCACTTTACTGGATTATATGACCATATACGTAAGTGTAGTGGTTGTTCCAAAAATCGTGTCAACCTCGTGTTGCACGTTGCTGAAAATAAGCCATCACCGTGATGGCTTGCGCTCCTATTAACCCCATTTATTCGGCGTCGTTCGTATAACTACGGTGACTATATGCGACTATCTGATTCCCTCCTCGCCTGGAACCCCCCTGTAGTTCGTGCTGCGATCATGCCAGTGATTTTCCTGGGGTCGCCTCTTGGTATTCTTGTTTCCGTGTTTTTAGTTGCTGCATTCCTGGCCATTCGTATCTATCAAAGGAGAGGGCGACTCTCGTATCCTCCTGGTCCACGACCGCTTCCTCTCGTTGGCAATCTCTTTGATATCCCAAAGGAGTTCTCCTGGCTGTCATATGCCCAGCTCTCGAAGAAACATGGTATGGTGTATTTTGGCGGTAAAGCGACTCTGACAGAAGGAATGGCAGGCGACGTCTTATCTTTCCGCGTCTTTGGTACAGTCATAGTCGTGTTGAATTCCCTCAAAGCAAATAGGGATCTCCTCGAAAGACGTGCTGACATGTACTCTGATCGTCCCGTGATTCCGATTGTTGAGATGTATGTTTTCCCGAGCTGAGCATCCACGCTTGCATGGCGTCTGATAAAGTTCTAGGATGAAATGGGGCTGGATTGTGACGTTTTCAAGATACACCGAGTCTTGGCGTCTGACACGCAAGCTGCTCGACCGTAGCCTTCGACCAGCGGCCATAACAGGGTATCGCCCTCTAATGCAAACGAAGGCTCATGTTCTCCTCACTCAGTTGTTATCAACCCCAGATCAGCTTGAGGCTCATCTCCATCAGTTCGTAGTATTCCGATGATTTCGCCAGTTCATCTAAATCCTGTCCGAACTGTCTAGCCTGTCAGGATCGCTGATTTTGGCTATGGGGTTTGGTTACGAAGTCAAGGGGCTCGATGATCGGAAAGTCAACGCCGCTAAAAATCTGGTAAACCTTGCCGGAGAAGCAACGTTTCCAGGTGCCTTGCTTGTCAATGATCTCCCTTTCCGTAAGTGTTCTTTATTATCGGATAAGCATTGTGGGCGCTCATTCGCATCAGTCCGACACATCCCCGAATGGCTTCCATGGTTGAGCTACAAGCCGCTCGCTCGCCATGGCTATAATATAGGACAGCAGGTTTTGAACGAGCCGATGGAATTCGTCAGAGGAAGCATAGTGAGTATTTGGGTGTTCGAGGACTTTTGAAAGCTCACTCTTCGCTAGCTGAATGGGACTGCTCAACCGTCACTTGCTCTCGACAATCTGCGAGAGACGGAGAAATTGGAGGGACCAGAGCGCGAAAAGGCGGAGGAAATAATTGGGAGAGCTCTTAGTTCGATGGATTTAGGTGCGTGTTATATCTGAGACTTACGTCTGAGATATGATTAATAAAGCTCTCCGTAGGCGGGAACGACACAGTATGTGGCTTAGCAGACATGCGAGACTACGCCAGCTGAATCATGTCCCTGTTTTCAGACGTCTAATTCCGTAATGACATTCATTGTGGCGGTTTTGCTTCATCCAGAAATCCAGAAGGTGGCTCAGGAGGAACTCGATGCTGTCACTATGAGAGAACGACTGCCGACGTTCGAAGATCGCCCACGGTTGCCATTTGTCGATGCGATATGCAAGGAAGTTACGAGATGGAGGCCGATTGCTCCCCTTGGTGAGTTACCAGCAAGCACTTACCTCATCTGAGAAGACGCATATGACGATTCAACGATCCGCAGGTGTGCCCCACGCAACCACAGAAGATGACGTCTATGAAGGCTACTTCATCCCGAAGGGTTGGTACCCCCAGCGAACATATATGTTTTTCCTGTTGGCTGATCCGTGTTTTCAGGTGCGATTGTGGCAACGAACGTATGGTACGATAATCCCATTTGTCTTTTCCGCCCGTCTCCAACCTTTATTGTAGGGCAGTCCTTCATGATCCAGCCACGTACCCAGATCCAGATTCCTTCAAACCCGAACGGTTTATCAACCCGGATGGAAGCGTCCGTGATGATCCAGTGTTGGCGATAGCGTTTGGATCCGGAAAGCGGATCTGCCCTGGGAGACACTTGGTCGATTCCACGCTATTCATCGTTATTGCTTCTTTACTCTCGGTTTTCAATATCCGGGAAAACGGCACTAATAAAGGGCCTGATGCGTATCCATTCACGGGCAGTTGCTTAAGGTGCGGTCATCGTGTCGCGTTTGTGGCGCGGGAGAAACTCGGAGAAGCTAACCGCTGACCTTATTATTCTTAGCGTTCCGTGCCCTTTCACCTGTTCCATCACCCCCAGAGATAGAAGGGCAGAAGAGCTTATCACCGCCATTGCCCAGGCATGATGAGTTACGCAGATTGTCTGTTCTTGATGATATGCTCCACAGCTTTCACTCCGGAAGGGTCAAGTTTGGAGATAGGTAAACCTACTAGTTAACCCACAGCTGCACCCCAATTATGATTTCATGTTTTGTTGTTTCGTAAAGATCACATGTGTTGTGATTGCAATGATAAGGAATAGAGATATCTTTGTACATTACTTGCGAGGAAGGGAACTTCTCTATGGAGAAATAAATGAAAATAGGTGAGGAAAGGTTCCTGGGCTTATCTATAGTGACGTCGTTACTATCCCATTCAGTATCTCATCAAGTTGGTCTATGAAGGTGAGAAGTTCACGTGCGTGCGAGCTAAACGGGAAGGGGATTATGATCGTGGGCAAACGCGCAAGGGTGCCCGAAAGTAAATAATCGCAAAGTTCTCAACTTCTCATGGTAGTGACGGAGGAAAGCGAAGAGAAGACGGTTAAGCAACCACCGTCACGGTGCACGCCGTGTGATGCAGTCTAAGACCAGAAGATTTATTATATAGCTACGCCATGTGGGTAGACGAGTTGAGGTGACTTAGGCTAAGGGAGGAGTGAAATCTCATATAGCCGAAGTCTATGTGCCACTCAAAAGGAAATTTGGTGCGCTTCTCTGGGTCTGGGTAATATTCACCGAAGAACGTGGCCGAACCGCACGTCAACACACAAACTCGTTTATATGGCATTAGGAGAAACGATCGTTACGCCCAAAGAACGTACTACTGTAGTACTGTGCTGTGTGTGTGACTCGGAGAAACTTCTGCGTTACCGACGGGACGGGCGGGCGCTCTTCCAGCCTGAGCCTCCCCGCGCCGCAATCGCACTGTTGCGGTGCGTAAGTCGAAGGGTGAGATGTGCTGAGAATAACGATTCCCTTTCCCCTCCCATGCTAGCGCGGATGTACGCATGGATGGGATGCCACCAGGTGATAGAGAGGAAATAGTGAAAGGGGACCTAAACAAGGGCTTTGCGGCGCTCCCCCCCTTTTGTGTTTTAGCAAGGGATTCGGAGAAATCGGAGAAAGAAGAAGAAATTGCGTAAGGCCCTGACGGCCTGAGGTACTAGTAGATGATAACATACAGTATAGGAACAAGACGCGTTGCAAAGCGGAAATTAGGGAAGAAGGGCCCGGGCGAGACCCATTTCACACTTTTCGGGTGAGCGCAAGTGAGGTCCAAAGGGATGTTGTCACATATTTATATTGAAAGTAATGCACGTGCGAGCATCATGCGACCTCATCTGATAAAAGTGATAAAGGGTGGGCGACCTAGATGCACTGTCCCCTGTCTGCGGTTATTGGTCACCATGCTTGACCTCGATCATGGGGCCAATGAGAATGCATGCGTTGCCGAATATAAGGCTAAACGTCGAAGACTTGGACGATGGCATTTTAAGCGGCGCACGAGGCATATACTTAGTACACAGTGTCGACGACCCGGGGTGTGGCTGACCGAGAGCTGAAAGGGAATGTTTGGAAGATCTACATGGACGAGTGGAAAGACGGGGGGAGCGGGGGTACAGCGCCATGATCGAAATAGAGGGCGCGGATTATGTATGTGGGGGAAAGATGATAGACGTGGGAAGCCGAGGATAAGGCGTGAGTGAATGAAATGAATGACACAAATGACCCTATTACGGTCGTTTATGGCCGCATTTGGAGCAGCTTATAACTCGTTCTGGTCCACTAAACAAGAGTGCTGTCGTCTTGTCTTTCATGTGGGCTGCAGTTTAGAGTGGCGGCAACATACGTGGCATAAAGTAGACTGTATTAAAATACCAGGGAGACTTTCGCATCATCTGCGGGATAGGCAAGCGGATTGCGGCGGTGCACCATATTTGGGGAAGCGAGACATACGGCGCAGCCACACGTCTTTGTGGTTTTATCCGGCGCCGGAATGAAACTGGTGTGTCGGTCATCGCCAATTTTCTAAATATTCATTCATGCCTGTGCCCGTGCCAGTGCTCGAACCAGTGCCAACGCAACGCGGAGCGCCGAGAATGCCTTCACGGATACAAGGCCTAGAAGTTGTTCCATCCGCTCGGCCTCGTTCACCCCTCGTGCACACGGCATCCAATCGGCCACCCCAGCTAGAGTCTTCAAAGTCACCTCCCCTCCCTCCCCGCTCCCCGCTTCGTCCACAAGCCTCCCCACGTCCCGCTTCAAAGGACGGCCCCGTACAAGACATGCCACCTCCAATGTTGCGAATGAGCTCCTTATCCTCATTTTCCATAGAGACCCTCATCGACTCTCTCCCCGCCTCAAACGTCATCATCGATGGAGCTTTCCTAGGCGACAAGTCAAAGCTCCCTCCACTCCTTCCAGTCTCCCGAACACCCTCTCCAGACAAACCTCTCCCAACCACACCCTTGTCTGCTTCTTCCCCGGCCTCCATCGATGACAGCACCCTCGACAGCCCTCGCCTCCGGCACCCACCAGACTCTCCACCCTCCTCTGCCACCATTCCCTCTAAAGTAGTCACCAACGGAACGTCCAAGCGAACACACGCTCTCATCGAGCTCATCGAGTCCGAGCGTGCCTACGCTTCCGACCTTGCGTTTATTCGTGACATTCACCTCCCCGTTGCCCTCGGTATCTGTCATTTTTATTTTTTTCCCCCAAATACGCGTTATTTCTGACGATTACTTCTCCAAAGGCAATGAACCCCCAATTCCAACTCCTCCCCAATCCTCCTCCTCATCCCTCCGAACGCTTTGTGACGCCTCGGGTTCGTCCACCACGTTACTCGGCCCGCCTATGACGCGCGACGATGCCCGAACTATCTTCAGCAATCTTCCCGAGCTCGCCGAGTTTGCCGACGATTTTGTATCGCGCCTGGAGACCGCATTAGGTAACGTCCTCCCAAGCGGGGAGGGCGAAGACAGAGTCGGTGCCTTTTTCATTGAGATGGTACGCAGACCTCCATTCATGCTACTTTTCCTGCGGCTAACCCCTTGAAGGTCCCTCGTATGAAATCGCCCTACATGCATTATATCACCCATCACCCGGCCTCCCTGACACATCTAAATTCGCTCCCCCAATCCGCTGCGCTTGCCGAGTATCATGCGAGGACACGGACCCTTGCCCAGAAACTCTCGAATGCATGGGACCTTCCATCATTGCTCATCAAACCGGTGCAGCGCTTACTCAAGTATGCTCTTTTATTAAATGCTATAATCGAAGCCACACCCGATTCCCACGGCGACAAGGAGAACCTCCGCCGCGCTAAGAGTATGGTTGAAGCAGTCTCGCGTGCTATCAACGAGAGCCAACGGCGGCGTGAGATCGTCAAGGAAGTTTTTGCCGCCGGTAAACCCGCAGAATTACTCAAAAAGAAAGGCCTTGGAATCGTTGGGCGGGTACGCGGCGGTGTCACCACACCCAGAAGCATATCTCGGGCCGACAGCGAAGAAACCGAGCGAGTCGCGCAGATGGAACGCAGCATACATCTTACGACCGAGTTCATCCAAAAATTCGCCAAAGAGACACTCGACTGGGTCAAGTCCGTACAAGTCCTCATGTCTGCGTTACGCATGTGGGCCGAGGGCTTCGGACGGGTGATCGGTCTCGGGCCTGACGTCACTTCTGAAGCATTTGATGCATTTTTGGTCGTCGTCGACAAGCAGCTCACAACACTCTGCATTGACCTCAGAGTTCTGGTTGAGGAACAGCTCTTGCCGCAGCTTCGTGTTCTCCTCGACACCGAAAAACGCCCTGTCTTGCTCCTCGAATCCCTTCATGCTCTGGAACCCCACCATTTCGCTCTACTGCAACACAACCCTGCCAAGGGTCGCCCGCCCCCTGCGTTAAATGAAGCCTCGATTGCATTCATCGCGCTGCGTGCGCAGCTTGTCATGGAACTACCCGCTTACCTCAGTCTCCTTCATGCTGGTGTGACGTTATGCGTGGGCCAGGTGATGAAATGGCAAGGACGCTTGTGGCGCGATGTGCGCACGCGTTGGAGCGATCTATGGGATGCATTACGTGTCGAGGGTGAGATGAACGCTGGAAACGAGGAGACCGAACGTGTCTGGCGAGCCCGCTGGGAAGAGGCCACACGTGACCTCTATAATCTCAACATCATCCATCCAGAAAAACTGACTCCCCGCTCGAGACAAGCACGCATATCACCACCCTCCCCTACAACTACGCGAACAGGCACTGTCAACGCGAACACGGGCTCATTGGAACCAGCACGCTCGCCACAGATAGATGCGCCATCGTTTGTAGACTCTACGGCTTCTCCCCAAAGGAAACGTAGCTTCAACACGAGCTCCACTGTACACCGACTTGCACGCCGACCGTCAACGGAGAGCTTCCACTCGATCCGCTCCGCTAGGTCTTCGTCCGGTCACGGGCACTATGTCGATGCGTCAGAATATACATCCTCGCATACACCTTCGCCTCCACGCCACGCGATGCCGCGGCGGCAGAGCATGCCGATGTCTTTGCACCACTCACAGTCGCATGGCCGGTTACTCGATTCGTATAGGCGCGAGGGCCGGGAGAGGGACAGGACGCATGAGGAGGAACAGGGCGCGCGCGGCGGCGACGGCAAACACACGTCGCACCTCCCCTCACTACAACGACCCAATTTAGGCGCGAAACGTGCGCGTCCGGCGGAACCGCACCGCCACCCATCACCGCACGCTCCGCACCGACAGTACACTCACCCACATCCGCATCCACCGATGCCACCGATGCCACAGTTGACCGTGAGCTCGCGCTGGTATCGCGCGCCGGTGCTGTACACGTGTCGTGTGGTGCATGAGTGTGAGCCGCCAGAGGGCGTGGAGTATTACGGCCTGCCGTTTTTCAAGTTGTTCCTTGATGATGTGTATTACGTGCTCAAGGAAGCAGGACACCCGTCACGACATCGTGACTTGCCACTGCTCGTGGATGAGGGCGAGGATTGCTTGCTTCTCGCGCGCGATGCGAACGACGATTTGGGATGGTTGCTTGCGAGCTTCTTGTTCCCTGTGGACTGACAACGGACAACTTGCATTTTTTTTCCCCTCCCACTTTGTTTTCTATGTCTTTTTTTCAATCCTTGTATGGCGTTACATTCCTTGATTTTACTTGCTCATCTTTTTCTCACACCCTGCGCAACACACTGATAATACTGATTTTTTTTTCTCGTCCTTCCCTCCTTCCCTCCTTTTTCCGTTACCGTGGATATCGGTTCATCTTTTGTTACAGTACGCTCATATAGAAGTTGCGAGTGTAGAACCTGGCGTTTGTAGTCGTCTTCCGTTCTGTGTATATCAAAACATGCTGAACCAATACGTCGACTGGGGACTATGAAACACACACTATTTCACTCATTTATGGGGATGAATTATAGTATTATAGGCTTTGAGTGCGAAACTTACAGCGGAATACAAGTCTTGGTCTTGTAACTTATATTGCAAGAAGGAAGGCGCCACCGTATCCATACGGAGCGAATAATCGTGGCAACCGAACCGGAGCGAACCGAACGCTGACTGGCAACCCTACGTCACTCACACCACGACTTGATAACCCTCAACATATTCAATCGGCAGCGATGAGCGATGACGCCCCTTAGCAACATGGATACGTACTGTAAGCAGAAGGAATTAGGGTATTGGTGTCACAGGGTGCGGCGCGAGCTAGACGAGCCTCGCCCTGGGAAGGTGCCGTGCTGTGTATTGCTGGGGCGGCGCAATTGGGGTTGGGACTTTTAAATGCAACAAACAAACGAACAATAAGTTACAGTTAACTTACTTACAGTACAATACTAACTTAAGTGCGTTTGGGCATCATCATCGCACGTAACTTACTGTGCTGTGAATTTGTGATCTGTTTCAAGTGGCCTCGGCTACCGTGACGCCACCCGGCGGCCGATATTGAATGAACCCTTCATTCCCTCATGATCGCGATGTCCCAAAAATTGAGTTTCGGCGGGAATTTGAATCGTAATTACTGTAACTTAACTTACTTGTAATACAGTAAAGTACTGTAACTTACTTTAAGTACGGCGTCCATCATCATGCATCATGCATCATCCACCAACCACCTGCCAGTTCTGTACTAAGCACTAGCACCACTGTCACGGTAACGACCTTCATCGATCGTTCATCCTGAGTCCTTCCGTTGGTGTCAAGTGTCAATGACATGGCGACGATGACAGCGATGACGAGAACAAGGACATAAGTTTGTCTGTCTATACCGTAAATCTATCATACGTAGCTACTGTAACGTTTTCCTCAGGGCCTAAAATCTTAGCCGACGTCGAACGCATTCAACTTAGTTCATACGGTTAGTTGCTGTGTCTCTACTGTACTACTGTACTACTGTAAAGTTAGTCTCATCCCTCCAAGCTACTGTAAGTTATCCATCAGCGACCACTGGCACCCTAGATACGTCTCACGTCATTTTCTGTCACGGTCGCTGCCAGTCAACTTTATTGTAAAGCAAGCACCGATAGCTCGGCCTATGTCGGAGCATGAACGAGCTTGGCCTGGGTCTCGTGCACCCAACTGAAATAATATTCGTGAATACCCTCTCATATCTCTCATTTATGTTTGACACCTTGTGGATTTTCCTTTTATTTTCCAGCAGTAGTACAGCAGGTATAGATGAGTTGTTCACCGTGATGGGCATGCGGGCTAAATTGAACAGGAAAGGGGGATAAATTTGATAAAATTGTGGGTAGTAAACGCGCGCAAAGGTGCCCTCCGAGAGTAAATACAACAACTTCCCACCCACCTCTCCCCCTGGCATGTGGTATTCAATATATCTGCAATGGTAGGTGACAGTAACTCTCTGCTTGACGTCCCCACATTATTTCAAATTTTGGAGAACCGACTTTGCGGCGAGGCTACGAGCCAAACGCCGTTCTCGTCTTTGTTTCGTCAACGAGCAACCCCGGTCGGTCATCCAGGGACTCGGTAAGAGAGCTTTGACTTGGGATACAGCAAGGTCACCCTCAGCACCAGCCCCGTGTCAATAATGAAAGGGCCTTAGACGCCGAGAAAGATCAAACGTTGATGATCAGCCACTGGTACAGTAGCCCATTGGCAAGTCGATGGAGGCAAATATAATATGTTTGTCCTCTAACAAAGCACTGACGTAGGGAACCCACAGCTGTACTCGAGTACATGACCATGGCCTGGACACCTCAATAGGAATCACGCAGTCATTAATTATATTACACCCTTCTCCTCCCTGGCGCTCGAGTCCGTGACTTCAAGAAATAGTAATGAGCATTCACATAGGCCTCGTACCCACCAGAAGTATCCCCATGCAGTAAAAACATGACCAAACGACCCAGGGCCTAGTCCATCAGTTACAAATACATTTACACCCTAACGGGCCCTAAAACCCTACTCAAATCTCTGGCTCCGGCGGCTCGTGCTCGCTAGGGTCAATCTCGTGCCCATCTTGTCAAGTGGCCAGAACGTGTTCCTAAACAGACCCGTCGGATCATACTTCTTCTTGAGCGCGACAAGACGTTCCCAATTTTCGCCAAAGGATGCAGCCACGCGTGCGGGGACCTCGTGCCTGCCAAGGAACTGCGCGTTGCACCACTACATTTGAAAACTCCTATACTCTGCACCATGAAGAACCGTCTTACCGAAGGGAAGACCCCACCGCACGCCACCGGCTTGATTGTATCTCGGAGCCACTGTGTCATAGGTGGAGAGGGAAGGAAAATAATGTGTCACGGTTAGCGGGGGACGTGAAGAGGTGGGGAGGATCTTACGTCTTCGGCGCTAGAAACGCAGCGCGGGTCGTCGACTCCCTTTCCCACTGGTGCAGGGCTGCGATGGTGAATGCGGCCTGGCGCTGGGCCTTTGGAACGCAAGTCCCTTCATAATCGACGATGGCACCACCAGAGAGTTCAAAGAGCCACGCTGAAATATCCTCAGATATCCGAAAAAGAGGCAAGGAGAGGTGACTCACTACACCCGACGGGAGTGTCCGCAAACTCGAGTACGGTCTTGTTGATCACCTCGTCCGGGAGAGAACTGATGAGCGCGGAGCGGATGAACCACTGATTACCGCGCTTGCCGCGCAGCACCTGCGCGACGCTGTCCTGCTGGTTCAGAAGCGTCTTCTCGTGCACCTCCTTGAGCAGGCAGCTTTCGCTGGTCCACGAGCTGAGCGCCTGGAGGTACTCCATTCCCCGCTCCTTCGGTCCAACGTAGCACATCTGGATTATGACGAGCGAGTCCTTGTTCGCTGGGCCGGCAGTAAGAAGCACGTTTGCGTAAAGCTCGCGCGGTGCCCCCTTGACACAATCACGGAAGTGCCGCAGAAGCGAGGGTGCCGTCGCGCGGTGGAAGCGGCTTCTCACGAGAAGCCATCAGAAGTTCACAAAAAATCTCATAGATAGATAGCAAGGAAGACGCACTAGATCAAGTTGCCTGCAAAGACGACGGGCACCGGGTACGCGCGTGCTTTGTAGCGAGTCGCAATGCAGAGCGCCGGACCAGCACCGCGCAAACCCCACCAGAGATCTTGGTTTTTTTTAGTCAACACATGCCCCCGATTACGGCGAAAGAAGTGATGAGAAGCGTACCAGGATGCTCCTTCTCGTTCACGATGACAATTGATCCGTCGGCTAGAACTACCTCTGCTTCCACTAGATTGTCAATACTCAGACCATGCAACCTGCTCAGGAATCCAAATCCCCCGAGAAGCATCACGGATGTGCCAACGGGGTGAGCCGAACTACAATATCACAATCAATTCGCGGGGGGGGGGGGGGGATAAAATTAATCAGACGGCACGCGACAAGACTAAATGAAGTCAGAGAAGGTATACGCACAACGGAATGTGATAGGGCACAATGCCGCCTTCCAGGGGATGTTCCGCCGTGAAAATGTCGACGTCTTTCTGCCCTGCGCCAGCCCCAAAGGATACGTAGGCATGCGTGTGAGGCGGCACGGGCCTCGTCAGATGCGATGGCACTTCTCCTGCAAAAAGCGGATGCGCCACAATGCCGCGTCAGAGTCCCAGATCATATTCGTCCCGAGCGACGCGGGCGGCGAAACCCCCGTCATAGGGGATTCCGCACTGTCAATATACGCAAACGGATCGGGGAGCGAAGGGGCAGTCTTGAAAGGCTCTTCAAAAGCAAACGGGGGTACCGCGGAATTGACCGAGTCTGAGTGCGGCGTGCGCGACTGCTCGGGGGTCGTAGCAAGGGTGGCCCAGCCGCTTGCCGAAGAGGGGGAGAAGATGGAGGACTGAACACCGAAACCCGCCGCTACTTCCGGACCTGGCATCAAAGCTGAAGGGGGAGGTATCTGAGTGCGAAGTGAGTGACTCGTCAGCAGGAGGGTGCGAAGAAACGGTAAGTGTGCTCCTGGGGTCGAGGCTCAGTCTTGGGCGGCTGACCGGCAAACGACGGGGGTTCCTCGCCAAAACTATCAGGCAGTAACGCAGGGCCAGTCAGGAAGTTTGCGACTGTAGCGGATGCGGCGCCGTATAACCATGCGGTTGGCAAGTCGCCGCGGCCCAAGACGTTTGCTTGTCATCACCCTCAGGCAGGGGCTTCTGTGTGGCAGGACCTGACGGGTCAGGAACAGGTTCGCCAGCGCGAGTTTTTGCCCTTGTTGATGGACAGAGCGGTATCGCGCAGGCTAGTATACCCACCGTCTCCTTGCTGTGGCGGTTCGATATCAATGTCTTGTATCTTGGATAGGTCGATGACAACGTCGCCATTGATTGCCCAGCCACCCGTGCCATACCCGCCAGCCTTGACAGACGGTGAAAGTCCGTGCTTATTACAGAAGATAACTGCCCTGAAAATATGTCGGCGAGGATAATATCGTAAGGAAATAAGGCCGCATACTGGGAGACATCCTGTGCGTCGAGGGGAAGTACAACGGCCTTGGAGACGTTCAGAACGTTTCCATTGAATAGGCCTGTATGCTCTTGAAACCTGAATGGGGACAGAGAGATTGAGCACGATTAGTTAGCTACAGACGCTCTCAATAACATACTGATGATCGCCACGACGGTAAACCTTCCCGCGGACAGTCTTTGTGAGCTCATCGAAGTGAGCTTGGTCGAGTGTAGGCAAGTCGGTCATTGCCTTGGTGGTGCTGGGGGACTTTTCGGTTAGCTGCATCGAAGTGATACTGCACGACAGCGAGTGATGGGACACATGACGGCCTAATATAATAATGCCACAGGCACCACACATCATTATACGTTCTGTAGAGCGGCCTCGACCAGACTCTTGGTTTGCTCGAGAAGCGTCAAGAACGTTTTCCGTTATGGAACGCTGGCATCCTACGAATTGCCGGGAGCCCAGACTTTTCCATAAGAGCGTAGAGAAGACGGAGGCGCAAACCACATGCTCCGATAGACAACAGATTTTACTGGAAAAGATACAGACAACGCGCTTGATGGAGCGTCCAGGTATGTAGCTCCAGTGAAACACTGAAACCCGTTGGAAATAGACGTAAACGAGATGTGTATCGTTGACGTGTACTATCATGTAGCCGCGGCGGCGGGACCACCCAGAATCGCGTCACCCTCATTTTCGGCACATGGAGCTGTGAGGGGTGATATTCGAAAAACAAAGACGCCGCACCGCAAAATTTTGCAAATATAGGAAAGTTGAGTGATAACTAATTCTTGTGCGCGCTCCGTGTCAAAAAGGTGGGCTGCTCCAAGTCAGTTCCGAGTCGCCATGCCAGAGATTGAGGAGATATATCGATAGAGTACTGTCGTCGAATGTCTCACTGGCAGACAAACAATCCAGTCCGTTATTTATTACGTAATAACGCACGATACCCGCGTCAACTTCGTTCCTTTCCCTTTTCCAAGTCCCAAATGCAAATGACGTCCCAACTCGCTCTCGAAGCTCTCGACCTCCATACCTTCAAGCTTCAAGACTCAATTCAAATCACATCGTCCTTACCGGCCTGTCTGGTCTTGCCTGGCCTCCCCTTCCCCCAATCTCGCCCTCAAAAAAGTTACTTCATGTGACCTGTTATCTCTTACGCTCATTTCCATCATATCAGCATAGTCTTTTTGGTTCCGACGATCTACCTGAAATCGTTTCCAAGACAGACCATCATTTTGAGAAAGGGATTACAGTGGAGTCTAGACTACAAAGTCCAAGAATCCTGGCGTTTGCCTACTCATGCTTACATGTGACTGGGCAGCGCCATCAATCTAGTCACCGCTCACTCTTCTTCACGCACCGCTGCCTCATCAGCGGCGAGCCCCGCAGCATGTATGGTAGCAATTCCCGCGGTGATTGCCGCCGAGTTCGCGCGCCCATTGGTCATTGCAGCGCTCTGGGCAATCGCGAATAGACTATTGGTCCCAACGTTTCCGATTATCGCCTGGGTTGCGGCGGCAATGCTGCCTGATACGATAAACAGTACACATCAACCAAGGTTTAACGCCGATTGAAGAGAGAAGAGAAGACAAGGTTGTGTTTATTCTTCGTCCTGAACTTAGACTTACCTGCTATTGGACCCGCTGGCCCGAGACCTAAAGTAAGAAGTACCGGCGCTACAATGGGCACAACGACCTTGCTTATTATGGCGCCTACTATATGGGATGCAACCTCTGTGTGAATCGGTTAGTGTCTAATGCGGTGCCAGTCACAGGTACGCAGTGGCTCTGTTGCCTGTGGTGCAGGGGTTGGAACAGACTTACGACCCATTGTAACCCTAGTCAAATGTTCAGAGACGAGACAATCAGTGTTTGATTAGAGGTTAATTAAATGATCTGGAGGGAGGGTTTGGGCATTCAGGCACCACGTCAAGTTGGCATTTATATGTCTGTTCGCCATCATACGAGTGTGTTCACTGTGTGGATCTCATTGCGAATGCGGTGTGGAACGAATGCCAGTAGCGGTGAGTCGCGGAGAATCACCGTTGCTCACCTGATGGCATTCACGGAGGACGGTCACAATTTATTTACAGTGCTATCCAGCTGGCGCGGCTAGAGACGAGCTGCTTGTCAATGCCGTATTCACTTGCTCTCCGACACAACAATTACGTCTTCGTGAGGTCCAATTTGGATATCTCCATGGGGATTAGCACTAGTCTACCAGTTCAATGTGTGTCCATGCAAGGAGCACAGATTCGATGGGTTTCAAGTTGGCAGTGGTGATGGGAGCGCCTATAGACGTTGCCCCGCATTGGGATTGCTGCAAACAAGCTTCATATTCTGCCTTGCAGGACTACGAAGAGCCGACGAGCATGGCGTTGGACAAACAAACATCCGCTCGCTGCCTAGCAGATCCCCGGTAGGAAATAAAGTGGTACTTCCTTGCCAAGAGAGAATGGCTGGCATCATCGAAAAGGAGCAAGTCTAATTGAAGTCGCATGTAATAAAAAGCGGGGTCTTCCAAGCGAGGGTTCTTTCTGTGTGGAAAGAGACAAGACCGCATCAGAAGATGAGACCGACGCCACGCGACATAAAGCAAAGAACTGACAGAGCTCAAAGAGAAGAGCTGACGTGACTGAGGTGAGAGATCACCGAAGGAGAGAATCTGCAACGGGTTGGCAAGGAAGGTGATCCGGAGCAACTGTAATGCTACCCTTTTCCTGTGGGTGAACGGCGACTTGCGCCCTCAGGCTATCTAGGAGTTGAGCGCTTGGCGCTTATCTGTCAACGGCGCGAATCGCGAACCATCGACCACTGGTTCTCCAGCATTACCAGCTGTATGAATCCCTTTCTCCGTGCAGGTCACAGGTAAGCATTCCAGGTTTATCACGATTTTACAGGGATCTAATACGGAAGAGGACAAGACGAGCGTAAAAACGTAGACGGATATTACAACTCGGTAACTGAAGGCGTTCAAGTTATATGATCCGATGACGATTACAAAAGACGATCATTGTATGACTGCATTGACAATTCAGTGTTCAGATGACTACTGCTGCGACGGCGGCGCCAGCCGCACCCGCGCCCAAGCCGCCAACGGCGCTGACAACAGCTGGGACTCCACCACCCATAGCCATGCTTTGGGCCGCTGCGAACAGGCTTCCAGCCACAACGTTACCGATATTGGCTTGCATTCCAGCCGCGATCGAACCTATTGGTTCCAAGGGTTTAGATGTTGCCTCAATAGTGAGACGGGAGGGAACATACCAGCAACGGGCCCGGCAGCGCCGAAGCCAATGATGCCCAGCGCTGCAGGGGCCAGGAAAGGAGTCAGGGCGGTACCGGTAGCAGCAGCTGTGCCGATGGCCAGAGCTGTTAAGACTAAGTCGCGTTGAGGACATACTCGTCTAAGTAGATTGCAAGGATATAGGCGCTATTGTGGCACCGTTACTTACGACCCATTGGGAAGTACTGTGGTGAAGGATAGTGCTTGGAGGACTCGGATGGGGAAGAAAAATTGCGGACAAGTGATGTTAATGTGGAAGGGTGAGGGGAGATGGTGGTGGGAGAGAGGCAAGTTATGTGGAAGGGCAAGTTGAAGTTCACGCGGGGAACCCTACAGCAATACAACAAATACAGCAATACAACAAATACAGCAATATCCAATCCAAACCTAGCGATCACGGGTAGCTGATTTTGAAATTATCGCGTTATCTTGGGAAATTTGGAGTTATCAAATAGTTATCGCTTCCCTCACAACCAATATGTAATTACAACATTATTTTTTTAATGTGAGAAAAAAGTTCGGCATATCGGCATGACTGGAATGGACGGAGTGGAAGGAGCTTGAGAGGTTATAATTGCATGAGGCTTCCTGCCGCTTCACACGCGGTCAAGCTCATGCGCTGTACCCACGAGAGATGCTCAAAGTGGCATGGTTGAACGGTATCCGGGTTTATTTGAAGAGAGGGCAGAAGCCTCGCGGGAGTACTAAATTCGACGTAAATTTGTACTAAAAGGAGCAATTTATGATACTGTACACGGGAGCCGCCGCCAGCGAAGCATGAAGACCCCTGGGGGCGATTCTGGCGGGTCTGGACTCTGGACAGATATGACACGGCACAAGGCGCGGGAGATACGCGATGGGCCAGCGCGACTTCCAAATTCCAATACACCATTCAGGGTGAAGGCACGGCACGGCACGGCATCGATACGATAGCAACTGATTGAGGTTCAAGGATACAGTAAGTTGCTCATCACGGGTGGTGGTTGGTGCTGATGAAAGCACTGAGGGTGAGGTTGAACGGTGCTGAATGAAAAGCGGCCCGGGCCGTTGCCCCTTTCTTTCCAGCAATTACAGCTGTAAATCCAACTCCAACTTTTCTCGCACCAGCTACTGTAGTGCGCTATAGCTAAGTTACAAGTAACTTATTTACGTACATTCTCACCCATGCGCGTTTCCCAAGGGTACTTCAATGGCGCCTATCGCTGGTCATCTCGATAACATCTCACTGTGTCACTGTGCCAGTGTGGATCTGTTTCCACCAACACGCTGCTATTAATCGAATTTCGCAATTGACCATGCCATTCACCTCCCTTTCCGCCACACAATCACCCCAATCACACAAGCCACGGGTCTGTGAAGTGAGAGGACCTGGCCCACCCCTTAATAGGTGCCATCGCGGTTTGTTCACAGTTGCCCTTAAGCGGCCGTTGCATGACAGCTGACATTGCCAGCAAGCACGGTGCGACTCTTCAACACACGTCGATTGCCTATGTCTTGATATGCCTCGTCCAACGTTGGACGAGGCATATCAAGAAATAACTTACACGGGAGCCGCCAGCGAAGCATGAAGACCCAAGGCGATTCTGGTGGGTCTGGACAGATATGACACGGCATCAAGGCGCGCGCGGATGGGACTTTGGAGAGCGCGATGGGCCAGCGCGACTTCCAATTTCCAATACACCATTCACATCTCCGCACCACGGCCATGCCAGGCAGGGTGAATGCACGGCACGGCATCGATACAATAACAACTGGTTGAGGTTCAAGTAAAAGTTGCTCGTCGCGGGTGGTGGTTGGTGCTGATGAACGCACTGAAGGAGTCACGGTGAGCCTGAGGTTGAACGGTGCTGAATGAAGAGCGAGCGGCCCATTCCCCCTTTCCAGCAACTTAACATTTTCCTTACAGCTGTAAATCTAACTTTTCTCGCACCAGCTAAGTTAAAGGTAACTGAACACCCCTATTCTCGCGCATGCCTGCAGTAGCGCTCACGCCGGCGCCTACACTCAGGGCACCGGTTGCGTCCCGTGCGGATACCTGGGCCCTCGCCATTCGCGTCTACAGTAGTTCCGTCTTCACCAGCTTTATCTTGACCGGCGTCCTCATCGGTCTGGTCTCCATCCTTCGGGTCCTCACCATTCGAGCCTGTCCCAGCTGCAGCTGTGCCCCCTACCGCGCCCAAACCTGCACCGACCGCCGTGACGGCCACAGGGATCGCTCCGCCCATTGCTACGCTCTGGGCAACTGCAAAAGCGCTTCCCGCTGCAACGCTTCCAATAGCAGCTTGCATCCCGGCTGCTGCTGAACCTGATGGTCCTTGAGGGGTTAGATACTGCCCCGCGAGCTGGTCAGCTTGGGAAGGGACTTTACCGGCGACAACCCCGGCGGCGCCGAAGCCAAAACACCCCAGGATAATGGGAGCTATAACCGGTATCAAGGCAACCCCGGTAACAGCTCCAGCAGCTGCATAAACTATTCGACGTATATTGGCTGAGTGCGACGAATTCATTCAGCACAGACTGATTCGAATGAACTATTGGTGGACGGGCGCCAATGTGGCACCGTTACTCACGATTAGAGTCATCAGACATAGGAAGGTAAGCGAGAGTTGACAAGTTAGGGCGACAGATAGTACTTGGAAATGGCGAGGAGGATATTTCAAGCAAAAGATAATAAAGAGGAAGGATTTGGGGAGAGTGCGCCAGTGACTGAGGGTGACAGGAAGGTGGCAGGATATAAATGAGTCGGGGTCGTGTATCACCTCGATCTCCTGCCGTGTCACACGTGGTGAAGTTCAATCGCCGTGCCCACGAGAGAAGCCGTTCTTGTCTCGAAGTGACATGATTGAACGGTATCCGGGTTTATTGGAAGTGAAGGTAAGTTACTGAGAATTTGGTTCACGTACATTCGACGTAACTTAGTACTAGAAGGGTTTATGACACTAATACTGTACACGGGATCCCCCAACGAAGCATGAAGACCAAGGGGATTCTGGCGGGTCTCTGGACAGATATGACACGGCACGCGATACGATGGAATTATTAATATTGCGTTTGGAGAGCGCGATGGGCCAACAGCGACTTCCAATTTCCAATACACCATTCACATCAGTGATCCGACTCTCCGCTGCCGGGGCCAGGAGGCAGGGTGAAGGCACGGCACGGCATTGATACCATGACGATAACAACTGGTTGAGGTTCAAGTAGAAGTTGCTCGTCGCAGGTGGTGGGTACTGATGGTAGTCGGTGATGATGAACGCGCTGAGGGAGTCACGGTGCTGAACGTTGGGTTGAACTGGGTTCCAGCAGATTGACTGAACTCAACTTTTTCCTTGACTCCAAACTTCTCTCGCACCAGCTAAGTTACTGTAGTGCGCTATAGCTAGTATTTATTACGCGCATAAGCGCCTTCCCAAGCGTAAATTACAAACGCTTTACAGTAATGAATTGGTTCTTATCACTGGTCATCCGTCTCGATAACATTTCACTATGCCACTGGGGCCAGTGGATCTGTTTCCATCAATACGCTGTACATCGAATTTCGCAATAGATCATGTTATTCACCACCTTTTCCGCCACACACCCCAATCATACAAGTCACCGGTCTGTGGAAGTGAAGTGAGTTTCAATCGTGCGCATGAGAAGACCTGGCCGGGGTGGCCCGGCCTTTCCCTGGGTTCTTGGTTCAAAACGATGGCACCTACAGTACTGTATTAGGGGGTGTTCGCAGTTACCCTTATTAAGTATTTCTTGATTATGCCTCGCCCAACTGCCCATTCAGAGGCCAGACTTATGCAAGTGTGTAAATTGATAAACAGAGTACAGTAATATATTACGCGTCGAAATTCGTGTCGCGCGACTGTATGTCAATTACACCTATTTGCATAAAGTATGGCAGTGATCGGAAAAAATGATTGAATAAAGAGATAATTGTCTTAGTGAAAATTTGATACATGATAAGCCTACTAAGTCGGCTCTGACACCCACACGCTTACACCCATGGCTCCCCACTGTCATACATTCGCCAACACAACTGCCTGCCTCATCGTGCTCGAGCACCCCTGCAGGACAACAACAACCGGTGGTGCCACAGCCATACTTTACTCTCACATTAGACGAGAATCCCTTGGCGGAGTTCATGGAACTCCCAGAAGACATGGTCTACGCATATACCCAGGTCCACCACGCACGCCACTCCATCACCTCGGAAACCTTGGATTCAAACTCTTCACACGTCGACAGTTGCAGCACGATGAATTTGTTACTTTGTATAACAACATAATGTGCAGTATCTAGAAGTAACCTGCGTGAATAAAATAACCACAAGAGTTTGATAGCAGCGACCCTCACATCGCGACTGCACGTTGTGATGAAGGGGTAGGCAAACCTATGTAATACAACAAACGGAAATTTCACTAAGACAATATCTTTCCATTCGATCAATTTTTTCGATCACTGCCATACTCAACGCAAAGAGCTGTAATTAATGTGTGACAAAGGCAAAATCCTCAGCTTACACAGTAAGAAGTGTGAACAGGACGTTAATGGAACTTTAAAAAAGAAAAAAAAAAAAAAAAAGGAAAAGAAAAGGGGGAACACCCCTATTTCTTGCGCATGTCTGCAGTAGCGTTCACGCCGGCGCCTACACTCAGGTCACCAGTTGAGCCCACGTGCGGAAACCCCATCAACTGGGCCCTCGCCATTCGCGTCTACAGCAGTTCCATCTTCACCAGCTTCATCTTGACCGGCGTCCTCATCGGTTTGGTCTCTCTCCTTCGGGTCCTTACCATATGAGCCTGTCCCAGCTGCAACTGTGCCCACTCCCGCGCCCAAACCCGCGCCCAACCGCCGCGACGGCAACAGGGATCCGCTCCGCCCATGCTAGTATGCTATGGGCTGCTGCAAAAGCGCTTCCCGATGCAACGCTTCCAATAACAGCATGCATCCCGGCTACTGCTGTGCCTGATGATCCTTGAGGGGTTAGATACTGCCTCGCGAGCTGGTCAGCTTGGGAAGGGAATTTACCGGCGACAATCCCGGTGGTGCTCAAGCCCAACCACCCCAGGACATGGGAGCTAAACCGGCGTCAAGCAACCCCCGGTAACAGCTCCAACGGTTGCAAATGCGATTCGACGTATTTTGCCTGAGTGCGACGAATTTTATTCAGCACAGACTGATTTGAGTGGACTACGGGAGGACGGGCGCCAATGTGGCTCCGTTACTCACGATTAGGCATAGGAAGGTAGGCGAGAGTTGACGAGAAAGGGCGACGCATAGTAATACTTGGAATTGGCGAGGAGGATATTGATATTTCAAGTAAAAGATAATAAAGAGGAAGAACTTGGTGAGAGCGTGGCTGAGGGTGGCAGGAAGGTGGCAGGAAGGTGGCAGGAGAGATGATATATAAATGAGTGGGGGTCGTGTATCACCTCGATCTCCTGCCGTGTCACACGTGGTGAAGTTCAATCGCCGCGCCCACGAGAGAAGCCATTTTTGTCTCGAAGTGGCATGGTTGAATGGTACACAGGTCTATTGGAAGAGAGGAGCCAAAGCATGTCGCAGATCGAAACTTGGTTCGCGGAACTTGGTATTGATGTTGACGGCAATGCAGCACTCAGTTACAGTACCGGTAGCTGCTAGCGCAACGCAGACCAGGCGATTCTGGCCGTTCGCCAGAGCAAGCTGACTCATGTAACCTAAGTTAGCAGGCCAAGATGGCCACAAGAGTCGTAAATGACAACGATAACACAAAGGAGTCTGCACATCCAAGACGACAAACTTGGGCCACTGCGTCCACGAACGAGGGTAAACCATGGCCACAAGAAATTCGAGACGCGATGCGGCATAAGAATTCGGATTGAACTGGGTACTCGACGCACCCCATCGCATCGGAGACAGACAAGGCATCAGCACAAGAATGCTGATCGAGAGAGTACCAGGCTCTGAGCGCAATGCCCTCGATGATTGGCCAGAGAGAATGAGAAAGGAAGCACAAGCAGAGAAGACGCCATCATGAGGAGCTCGGCAGTGTGTCATCAGGTCACTGGCACGCCAACCGTAGAGTAACGATAGGGGTACACGAGAGAGAGAGATATGGAACCATGGGAGAGTGTAACCATACATGCTGAAAGCTGAAAGCTGGAGCGAGAAATCAAATCGAGGCGACCAGGAAACGGCATGAAGAGCTGCTCAGCAAATATCAGAATCAGATAAATGCTGCATGGGGATGAGTCAATATCTATCTCACACATCAATGATCATATTAAGGAGTGGTAAATGAAGACGATTTTACCCGATGGCTGTGCTGTCGGCCCGGAAATCTCAAAGACGCCACGGCTGACACGACAACAACAACCTATTAAATCATCAACGCCCGTGTGCGATACGAGGAACTTTCTTTATCGTTTATACTGTATCAAGGTAGTAGTTGTTCGCTTTGGTTTAGTACGTTGCTCGCTCTTGCTTTTTCTTTTTCTCATCATCGGTCGTCTTTTTATATAGCGCGCGCCTACACAACGATGCTGGACCAGACCCAGCGTGCACCCTACTCGACCACTTCACCTTATAACTCCAACCCATCTCCATCTCCTTATTCCCGCCGCACGTCTCAACACGCTCCCCGAACGAGCCCACCATCATCCACC
>WHVC01000342.1:0-23780 GCA_015178925.1 Russula emetica | reverse complement strand
GCTGCTGCCCGCGCGTTCAGGGAAATCGGCCGTGAATGGTCCCTGAGCCAAACAAGAGAAAAGTCAGCGTGGTTGTGGAAGGAAAGAGGTGGAAGGGGGGCGAAAAGGGACAACACACGAGATGGGGACCACTCTGGCGTGGAGTTGGTCTGCGAATAGTGTGCACGCGTGGAATTGTTCACCGCTGGATCTGCAATGATGGAAAACATGCCGATGTATCTGGAACGCGGGGGTAGTGTCAAAGGGCCTCGATGATTCATCCGACCATTGATATTCTATGGCTTCGCAGGTTGTGGTACAGTTGAGGCAGATGTCCGTTGTGGTTGGTCATTGGCGAGCCGCGAGCTCCCTGATGGATCCCCATAATGGCTGGGCTCGTTAGAATGGTGGTCTAGAGGGGCCGTAGGGCCAGGGGGCTGCAACAATGTACTAGAATCTACGGTCCGGAACAGAAATGATGAATGTTGGCGCAGACAGAGCAGAGACTCACTCAGTTGAATCAGGTCCATCTTTCTCATCGATCTCAATTGGGCGGATTTCTTCCAACGGTTGTATGACTCTGTTCTGTTTCTACGGCAGCTAGCACAGTTCTTCCATATGGAGTCGGTGAGGGGACTTTTGCATGTTTTGCATCTGATAACTGTGTCCGCTGGTGTGGGGAGAAGGGAGAGCTGATTGTGAGCTGGCAGGGTGGTCATGACTAAGCCCTGTGGAGAGTCGCGTCGCGTCGCGGGTTCGGTTTGGACCCGAGAGAATGGCGCACCTCGGCCATATCCACTTGTTTCCGTTTTCCCGCTTCCGAGGAGAACAAGGTTGCTGGATATGTACTAATACCCCACACGATGTCACCTTCATCCCACTACTACACCGGCAAAGTGGACTGTAAAGTAAAGCGCGCTCTTCTTGTTCTGGAGGGGGCACCCACTTCAATCTGACCTCAAGGGTACAGCGTGGTGGCCCGGAGCATCTCGCGTTTGGAATACGGAGGTTCGGAGGTGCTGGTAGGTTCCCGATGACCATGACCCACTGAATCTGTGCCACGTCTTGACCACTGTCTATTTATTTAGCCGCTGCACTCCGAGTTGCATTGATAAACTTACGTGCCCACCGGGTTCTTTCAGTACTTTTACTTTTACCCCTCTCTTCAGTTCTTCGTCCGTAGCTGGAGCATGTCTCATTTCCGGGCTTCGCTTTCCTTGCTCCCTCCTGAACTCATAGAAGAAATCATCATCATCTCTACCCTTCTCGGTGACGTCCGTGCGCCGTCCACACTTGCTCAGACATGCCGCACCTTTCGTACTCTCATCTATCACCAGGCGCACAAGCATCTCTGGCGCGAAATGTTTCTTATCCACTTTGACGACCCACGCCCTGCTCACGAGGTGCGCGCCCACGGAAGAGTGCCACAGCGACTCCAACTTAACCCCAATGACAAAGGTAAAGGCAAATCCAAAAACTACCTTGCTAGTCATGATTTTTCGTGGGAGGATGAGTACAAGATGCGAATCTGGACAGAATCCTTCATTCTCAGACGTACCCGGCCTCCTCTCTCTGAGTTCTTCCTCCCCTCGTGATGCGCGACCAGACCAGCCTTCCACAGACGCCGAGCTATACACCATTCTAGAGACCCTCCTCCGCGTCATCTTAACTGCTGCGCCGCTTCCCTACCACACACTCGCCAGGATGGCATCCCACTCTTCCCCTAGCAGTCCGCCACACCCACACCCGATCTTTTCCCCAGTCTTGATTGTTGCGCACACCCATCCCACCCTCGGCCACGGCTCGCGTAACATCAGCTGGCTCGCGCGCGTTCTGGCGCACGGGCTGCCCCGCGCATTGATGGCCCGTCTCACTGTATTCGACGAGAACGGCAAAGTCGACGCTCAAAAAAGACCTGTCCGGTGGGATGGCTTGCTAGCGAAACTCGTTGCACAAGTTGGCCTGATGACGCCCTACAACGGCACACCGTATGCTGATCATACAGAAGTTGGACACGACGACGATAACGATAAACAAGTGACCCCTGAGTCCTGCAATTCGAATCGGAATCAAGAGGTGACCCACGATCTATCGGACGACGATTCGGATTTCGAGCCGCATCCTGAGAGCGATGGTTTGGGGGAGAGTGACGACGAGAGCGAAAGCGATGTCAACAGCGACGAAGTGTTTCATCCCACGGTGATGTCTGCCACCGCATCGCAGGACGGTGTGCGTCGCCTGGCGCGTCTCCGCGTTTATAACATGGCGTATCTCCACCCGTCTCGTGCCTTTGGGCCCTTCCTCCCTCTCGAAACGCATCATGCATCTTCTTCTTCTCCGACCACCCTGGATTTAGCCTCCGGCGCGGTTGAAGAAGATGAACAAACGTTGATAGATCATAACTCCATGAGACTCGGTTCACCTCCGACCGCCGTTCCGTCAGTCCCGCCGATCCCAGACACCGACACCAACACCGACACTTTTCTGAGCACAGTCGCCGGTGCGATTAGATCAGACCTCGACCTAGAAGGTATCGACTTTTCTCAGTTTCTTGATGATAACGACGACGATGACGATGACGGCGCGGACGACGATAATGACGACGAGACAGTCGGGGTCGCCATGGCTGACGCCCAATCCAGCGGTCTGTCCTTCTTCCACCTCTTTCCCCGTTTCGCTCACCCCTGATTCCCCGCCGGAGGTGACATTTCCTCTGCCCTTTTGCTCTCGCCAATGCCACCCGCTAATTTATCTGGCGCGAGGCGTATGTATACTCCAGATATCCTAGGAGACCAGCCGTTGCACTTTGACTGGGCATGGATAGCGGCAGCGCGCCAAGTGATCGAGCTTAACCTGCGCGATTTGCTCAGGAGGGATCGTCACCAGGGCGTGCTCCGTGCGCTTCTCAGCCTCGAGGGCCTCAGGTCCTGCTGCGCGCCGGGGTTCCCGCCCTCTGCACCCGAACCGGCAGTATATTTGGGTGAGGATGAGAACGGACGGACGTTTAAGGATGGGGATGGGTGGGACTGGGCTGGTGTCGAGGGACAGTGGCGGTGCGTTACTTCTGCGGATGATATATATTCTGTGCTGAGTTACACCTCGGGGCACCCATAGACGATGTGCTTGTTGGATGGATTATCGTGATTTAATCGGTGCGTTGCGCAGCTTACTAACTGAAACTAACCCTCATGATCCAACTCACTCACATACCACTCAATTCATACAGGCAATAACGTGCGTGCGCCTTCACACATCCTCTTTCTTACTATCTAGTTACCTAAAGCCCACCAATCAAACTGGCAGGTAAAACCGCTAGCAGCACGTTTCATCAATCCGGCACTGAACGAAGTGATGCGGATCATCCCCTTCACGCTGAGCATCACGCACTACTCTCGCGGGCCAGCATCCTGGCCAGGCAGACCCAAGATCCACGTAGCAGGCTACGCGGCCCAGGATAGACTAAAGTCCCTTCGCGGTACGGTCGAAATGACCGCTTCGGGGGACGTGCGCTGGACAATCGTGCGTCCCTTTATATTGTCATCTTCACCATCCATCCCGCCTCTTGGGGCGAAACTTACTGACGAATTTTTTTTGTTTCTGCTGTGTTGTGTTGTTGTTTGTTGGGTGGTGGTGTATTTCTTTTTTTTCTAGTCATCGTTTCGCGAAGACGGACAGGCTCAATGGTCTACCCAAGGCGTACAGATCGGCGCGCGCGGCTCAGCCATGGGCGTGATCGGTTTATGGACCAGCGCAGAACACGGCGAGTTATCAGACCCACTCGGTGCGTCGTCACATCATAGTACCTATCCTCCTATCCTGTACCCTGTACCATTTCACACCCACCCACCCACCCCCAGCCACACTCATCTAACCTCTTCCTCGGTTTTTTGTTATTGTTTTATTAGGTCCATTTTGGGCATGGAAAGTTGGCCCGCCGAATGATATTTGTTTGTCCCACATTAGGTAATAGTGGGCGTTTACAGCAGGGGCCCCAGTTGGATTGGCGGAACTGCCAGTACTAACTTAGTGCTAGTGCTAGTGTCAGTGCCAATGGTCCTGGGCCTAGCCACGAATGGGATAGTAGTGATGATGATGGTTATGTGTAAATTTAAAAAAAAGGACGTAAGGATGTTTTCATTGTCGACCTGTCCCGGGTTGACCCTCGTCCCCGTCCCCATCATGATATTACTATGCATCATGTCATCCATGCTTTGTACAGCACGATCCTCCTGTTGCTGTTGCTTTCGACGTTTTTACGCTTTGCTCCTGATTTGCCTTGTTGTTTGTTGTACTACTATTTCATCGTCGCACATATCACGGTACACACTATCTACAGTATAATGTAAATACTTCAAAACCCGCACCGCAGCTTTCGTCGTCGTCGTTGTTGTTTACTTTGTCTTCTATCATAATGTACATTCATGAAAAACCGCCGGGTCCGAGTCGGTCAAACTGTAACTTGGAACTGAAATTCAATTATATGTATGTCAATATACTGTATGTGATGTCAATATCATACTGTAGCATACGGAACGTGTATTGTACGGTACGTGCTTTCAAAAATACGTATGATACGAGAGCTCTCGGGATTTCAAGATGCGGACAAGACAAGACGAAGGTAAAGTGGCAACCGGGGGAAAAGACCAAGCAATCAATCATTGCCATGGCGCGACGCGTAGGTGCATGTACCCACGCCTCAGGCCTCAGGGATGGCTGTTTACTTGCGCGCTCAATGCAGGGCGTCTGATACAGTAGACATGGCACAAAAACAATCGTATGATCATGATATTACAATGACATGACAGGGCCCAACAAAAACGAGGTGCATATAGTAAGTGCCCATATATACAAAAAAAGGGAATACCGTAGTCACTGCATGAGGAAGATAGTAAGCCTGACCGTAACTCTGAAGAAGAAAAGAAAAAAAAGACCAGTAGAAGAAAGACGCACAAACAGAAGACACGCCCACTTTGAAAGATAAATTATCAAGACATAGGACCGCCGCTCCCGATAGAACCACCAACAGACGCCTTATTCTCGCGATACACATGGTATTCACGTTCTCGTCTTGCCCGTTCGCGCGTAAAATCAAATTTACGAGGCGCATGTCCGATAGGTGCAGGACTACCACGTCCCCTTCCAAAACCGGTCATACTACCAGGGTAGAGGTGATTACTACCACCACTGGGACCGGTAGGAACACCGGGACCGGGGCCGAGATGTGCATGCCAGTCGCGTCCGCGGGACGAGCTACCCGCACTAAGGTATCCATAATCCCTTTCTTTTTCCCATGAACGCGAGCGGGAGCGAGAGCGCAACCGGTGGAGCGAACGGGAACGCGAGCGTGAGTGTCCCGGAGTGGAGGGTGATCGGGAGCGCGAACGAGAGCGAGAACGGGAGCGAGAACGGGAGCGAGAGCGAGGGGAATAAGAACGGGAGGAGCGTCTACGGCGGTGGTAGTACCCGCGCCCGCGTTCGTATTCATGTTCTCTTCGTCCGTTACCGTAGAGATCGTAATCGCGGGAGAGCGAGCGATGGCTACCGTGACGGAAACTTAGGTGTCGCCGCATGCCGCTTGCGCCACGTCCGCCCCTCCTTCCTCTCGGAAAATGGTGAGATAAATTGGGTGAGATGTCTTGGGTCTTGATGGCTAGCTGTGGACGCGGAGGAGATTGAGGTTCCTCCTTTACCGCGTGCGGAATTGGGATTGCGTTGGGGGGATCTTGAGTTTGCTGAGTAGCCTGTTGCTGTTGTTGCTGTTGCTGTTGCTGTTGTTGTTGTTGCTGCTGCTGTTGTTGTTGCTGCTGCTGCTGTTGAAGAAGCTGCTGTTGCGGGAGGGAAAGGAATGCCCCCAGCTTCTGTAATGCCAACATAGCAGCACTTATATTACCAGCTTGATCTTCAACTGTAGCTCTAGCTCCTGATAATCCCGGTGACGTCGAAGTCGGTGATTGTGTTACTGTTGCTTGTACCGGGCTCGCATTTGACTTAGCCTTAAGCCCGGCCGAAAATGTCAGAAGTTGCTGCAACTTATCAAGAGATTCAAGATCGATCGGGGCAATCGCGCTGCCCGGCACCGGTTGTTCCGGCGGTACGTCCGCCGCAGGAGCAGTGGCGGTGGGGGACGTAGAAACACTGGCGGATGATGCGGAGCTACGAGCAGTCGCTGCTCGCATTGCAGCGAGGCGGTCCATCGGCGTGCGAATCGGCGGCGGACCAGGGACGGACGATGGTTCGGTCTTTTCAACTTTGATCTGCGTGGTAGACAATGGGGGCTGTATTGAGGGCGGCGGCGCAGAGGCCGCGTGGGCTTCGGACTGTGATCTGATGGATGACTCGTGGGGTGTGAGAGAAGGCGTTGGCGTTATGGGCCCGTCATTTTCGGATTTTAGCTTGAAGCTATTTGTACGCGGAGGAGCGGAGGCTGGCACAGAAGCCGGCTCGGGGTCGCTCGGACGGCGTTCTGTTACCGCGGGCAGGCGAGCAATTTTGGCCAGCGGGCGTCCTGATGATTTTCGCCATGAGGGAACGTACTCATCATCATCGTTCCCTTCCTCGGAATCGGTGGAAGAATCACTGTCCGAGCCATTGTCCTTTCCTTGACGCTTGCGCTTTTTTCTTGCAGGTGGACGTGTAAATTTGGGGTTAGGCGTGGGTTCCATAGGTGTAGCAGTATCTGAAGCCTGCGATGCTGATGTAGAAGGGTGGGGAGATGCAGGCGCACGGGAAAGTGGAGAAAGCGTGGACTGTGCACTCTTATCTCCTTTCTCGTCGCTACGTAGGACGAGCCTTGGCAATTTTTCCAGGATAAACCTGAACAGCAGTCTACTGACCCGCCCGTTACTGCGCACATCCTTTTCCACGGAACGCACGTCTGCGCGCATCTTTTCCACGGCGTTGCCAAGCTGGGTCAAGCTGAGCATATCACGCTTCAAAAATATCATAACACCGATCATGACAAATTCGATTGGGGAGACACGCCGCGCGAAAGCTTTCTTGTAGGCCTTTTCCCGCGCGAGGGAGAGATACACGCGGAAGGTGTCGAGCACGCTCGTGCGCAATTTGGGTGGGACTTGTGTTGTTCGTGTTAACCATTTTTCCATGGTTTGGGCAGTGGGCGGTACTCTCTGTGCGGGGAGTTGTTCAATAAGGTAAACGATCGATGCTAGTCCATGAAAGTCGCGACCGCGAGCACGGCCCCAGTCAAAGGAGCTGTTGCCAAAGCCATCGTCGCCGAGCACCTGGGACTGGATTTCGCGGATAAAGTTGGGCCAAGGTCCGGTAATAGCCTGCATGCGCTCTACTGTGTGTCAGACGGGACGTTGGAGAGGTGCCGATAAGTTACACACCAGCGGGAGTCAATGCTACGCCGAGCTGGACACGCTGGAGTCATGTGTCGATAAAGGGAAACAAAATATGGTAATGTGAGGACACACCTGAAAAATTTCACGCTCTTGTTCCTCGGACAAGCTGTCGTATTCGACGCATACAATCTGCTTATTGGCGAAAGCCTGTTGCAACGGCGTTGGTAAAAGCACGCGGGGGTTTGCCCCACACTTCTTGCACCAGTAGCGTTTAGCGCTGATACTGAAGGCATGGTCAACACACAGCCAATTTGGGGATGAAACAATTTACTGGTCTCTATCTGCGGTTCTCAGTCAAGATCGGATAAGAAATTACAATCATAACAAGGGGAGATAGACCTACGTGGGATCTGCAAGCAGTGATGCGCAAAGATCAGCACAACTGCACGAACAAGCGAAGTAGCAGAAACATTGAAAATCGGGCGCACGGATGACACTCGTGCCCTCGGGTTTTAGTTCACACTGAATTGCAAACAACACCGCGGGTAAAGTCGGTGGGGGCAGGGGCTCCATTCCGGTCTACCACCGGAGGTGTTTGCAAACCAGCGTCCTCCACCCCACCACTTTCCGATCTGGACGTCCCATTTTCGAGGTGTCAGTGTAAATGTAACACTCACAAGTCCATCCAAGAACCTTGCTTTCCGTTAGAGATAGGATGGGGCAACTTGAATTCATACTAGGCTCACTTTTGGATCGAAGTCAAACGCTGCTTCCCATCTATGCAAATACGAGACTCGCTCCCATCGTCCGATGTTGAAACAGCTATTTGAGAAGATCTGAGTGGCTTGAGAAGGGATGGGCGGAAATGGTCGGCTCACCAAAGATGATGGGCGGAATGTAATAGTTGCGAAAGACAGAGTCTATGAGGCCGATTTGCTTTTGTTCTGACCAGACAACATCTACGCAACGGGGATGCAATGCGACATTGGCGGACAAGATGGAAGACGAGCGTACCTCTTTGATAGTCTGGATCTAAGTTGATCGATCCATCGACGATTTGTTCTGATAGAGGAGTGAGCAGGAAGAAGAGAGAGAGGGGGGAAAGACGGACCATATAGAGCTCTCACTGAGTAAGAAGTTGAGCGTGGTGGTCTGAGCGGGTTGGGGATGGTGTAAGGCTGCTGATCGCGGTTCGGCTTTTTGGCGCTCGACCTCTTCACTGCCGCGCTGGGGATAAATTCTTCGTCCTCTGAGGAGGAAGTTATGTCAGAGAGATCCGAAGCGTAGAAATCTGAGAAGGACATGTCGGTGGGAACTGGGAAGCGTGAAAGGTACACGAGGCGGGCACACCGCGTCCTCACTTTGACCTTCCCAGTCTATTTCAAAGAAGAATAATTTAGTTTTAATTCCACGTGATCACTGCCAATATATTCACCGATCACGGGGTCATGCCCAGACCATAAAAGTAAATGACTAACTTACCCGCTAGATCCCCGTCACTGTGCCGAGATCCCGTGTGTTTCCTCCGTTGAGTCTCGTTGATCAACTCGGACAAAAGACGTCACGGTGCTGGACTGGATTAGCCTGGTGGCATTGCGCCGAATATGCCACGCCCCCAGCAGAACGGCCCTTGCTTACTGCAAAGTGCCTTTTTTTTCGTTCTCCCGCAGCGCCGACCACTCGGAAACCCTCGACTTAGTACCGCTGAGCGCCGGTGTGCGTCACCGTGTTTTCATTAGAATCAACGCTACCGCTCTTCTGATGAACGACTACCTCGTACACTACCTCTAGCTTTAAGGGCGCCAACCCTGACACCATTCCAATACTCCTCAAGTCGTGATCGTCATGGTGATCCTGGACAACTTGAAACTGTCTCTACGTCCAGGTATCCATGCATTTTACTTCTCCATTTGAGTTTCCAGGTCATTCAACTAGGAGAATGCATCTTTTAATCGGGCAGTTATTTGGGACGAAAATGACATTACATAAATGAATCGCGAACCACGCAAAGGACAAACAACGTCGCAGTACAATACTCTACTGGTCGGACCCGCCCTTCCTGTGACGGGACATGGACACGCATCATCCTCTACCAATTCAATACATATATGGCATAGACAAAAAGCAACATATTCGCGAAGTGTCACGCTGTGCAAATACAAACTCAAGCTTGGACTGTCGTCTCCTGCTGCGCCTGGCTGCTGCTATTGTCGGCCGTGTTATCACCGCCGGCGTACACTTTGCTGTCTACAAACTCGGTGAGATTGACGATAAGTTTTTCGTCCTTGCCGCTTCCAAACGTGAAATTGAAATAGGCCTCGTTGTTGACCGTTTTCATGAACAGCTGCAAAGCAAACGCGAAGCAGTAAATGCGTGTTACAGTAGCCCCTAGCGCAGGGGTGGTTGGGCCTCGAGAGGGATACGTACGTGGACCCAAATTCTACCCTTATTCTCGTTGATCTCGTAGATATTGATCTGGAATGCGTATTAGCTCGCCGAAGCAATCAAGTCCTGGGATTACCTCTAAGGGAGCGCCTTTCAGCGAGTCCCGGAAGGAATGAAGAAACTCGATATCTTCGCTCTTGCTCCGGGGTGACAGGCCCAAGGTCGCGGGCAAGGTCTGTTGGGTGAAATTCGACGTCGATAACTTGCTGAGTGCGTCAAAGTCCCAGCGCTTGAGGTTATCGAAGTAGTCGAGCACGACTTTCAACCGTTGAGAGGGGTGGCTTGGGATCTGGTAGATTTGGGGCTGGTACTTCTGCGACGACATCTTTCTGTGAGGCTTTTGGAGCTTAGGTGTTGTCCTTCCTCGCGCAAAATGTCCAACTTATATACCCTATGGGTGGACCGGGGGGTCTTGGTGGTTCCGGCGAAACATGTTTCCTCCTCGCTTTGCGTCTCCAACTACCTGTACAGCTCCGAGTTACAGGAATGTGTGCCCTGAATACTGAACGCGTCCAAGCATGAAAGGTAAAGGGACACGTACTTTAACCCCATATATTCTGACATGCGCGACCAGATTCCTAATCCAGCTCATAAATATGGACGATGGACAGGTATCTTTGCATCGGACATCTATCATTCAAGGAAAAACTTCCGGACTGGAGCTTGAACGGATCATTCAAACGGTTGCATGTTCCTTCCGTCATCAGGTTCATGATTGAGTAGTCACCTTCAAAACGCCATCTCATTACAAGTACATCACTAGCCATAACGACTGTCAGTGCGGCGGCGTGAACCCAACGTGTGGGATACTGTACTATCTTTTTGATGCGCCAAAATAATCACAAGCCATCAGAGATTATGTAGCAGCGGGCATCATGATCGAGTCAAACGTATCCAATCCATTCACTTTCAACAAGGGATGAACGCAACCATTGACTCAGACTCGTGTGTTTTGATAATAATGCTCAATTGGGTTAATTTGGCCGGTCGGTGGTTGTGTTGGGCGGCCTCAGACTGAGGCTCGGATCGCAGCGAGGTTCTAGTACTGTACGTCTCAGGCTATCGCCCGTCGGCAAATTAATTCAACGAGTTAAAGCCTCCGGAGGGCTATTAGACTCATGGAGGTGTCGCTGCTATGATAGAGGACGGTGGTAAGTTATGTGTAATTGGAGGGATTGCCAACCTTTTCGATTTAGGAGAGTGCATATGCTTCTTCCATTCCCAGGTCCAATGTTACCGCCAAGCATTCGATGTTATCCTCACCTGCTATCTATCATTGAAAATTTGTCAGTAGCCACAGCAAATGCAGCATCACGATGAACAACGAACGATCGAATGTGTGGGACACCATTCAGAGGCGCTAGCGAGAGAATCACGAGTCATCACCGAATTCTGGGCCAGGCGCAGCATGATCTAGACAAAGAGCGTCTCCGATTCTGAGTCAACAGTGGGATAGGCAGGATCAGTTACTCGAATGTTTTTAATGCTTGGTTGGGTTAAATTTGCCGGTGGGTACAGTAGTTGGACGGATCGTAGCAGGGACATACTGGTACAGTAATACGTCTCAAGCAATCACCCACCGGCAAATTAACATGACGATGAGACAGAGCCTCAGAGAGGGCTACTTGGTACAGATGAGTGAAAGACCCCGGGTCTTTAACTCGTCTGTACCAATGGCACACCCGTTGTAACATGCCGGCACATTCACCCCCCCTTCCGCTCACTGTCAATTACTTTAGTTAAAGATTGCATCACTACAGACGATGAAGAGGGGATGGTCTTTGCCCTTGAGCAGCATGATCCCGTCCGCCACTGGTACCTTGAGTGTTCATGCCAGGCCATACCTTTAGTCTTGTCATGCACTATCGTAAAAATGGGCTCACCACACACCTTCCCCTTTTTGTTGTTCTCGGATAATCTCAGGACAGCTTTATGGTCGCCGGCAACTCCTCAAAGTCTAGATCTGCCCGGCAGCGCATCCGAGTCCGGCGCGAGTCCAAGCACCAGCGCAAGTGCAGGTAATAAGAAGTCGTTGGCGACCATCAGGGTGTCGTTCAGCCGAACATGGTGGACTCTGCTCTCTGCGGGGATGATTCTCTCCGGATTGATGCCATGATAAAAAATGAGTTCCGACGGACAAATTCATAAATTGACAATTGGCTCGCAACGCTTACACACCTACAAGGGGTCTAAAACAGATTTCGAAAATACCTTGACAGATGACAACCTTAGATCGGAACAGCAACCACCTTTTGGAACCTAACCACTGATGACGCGTCATAATGTACGGCACTGAGTTTCCACCCTGCCTGTTTGAACAAGTCACGGAAATAAGTGATCGTGCGTTCTTGGCCATTAAAGAAGCACATCATCTTCGGTGGGAGCGCAAAAAAAAAGAAGTCAGTTCAGTCATCGCCTTATTAGAGTTCCACTTCATTTTCTTACCTGCATATCGATAAGGTACACCGATGAGCCCCCGCTACCCATGTTGCGGAGTAGTGGCTTGGGTGGAATGGGAACCTCCGCTCCCGGGATCTCGCGTGTAGCAGGTTCGTCGCAGACAGTAGCAAAAACCTGCTCAACCATGACAAGCTGAGTCTTTGGTCCAGCGGCAGCACGCAGATGTTTCAGTATGGTGAGGCAGTAATCGTCGGACCAGTCGTGCATTATTTTGGAGACGAGGAAGACGGAGACGTCCTCTTGCCGTGCAGGTTGGGGCGTAAAGAAATCGTGGGCTTGGAAACCCAAATGTCAGTTGTGCCAACCTCGGGAAGATGGAGGTGAAATTAAACGAACTTTGGAGCTTCACGCGGCCGGATTCGACTGCATCGGGCATGTTCTCCTTCCAGTACTGTAAAGCGGGTCATATAGTCGGTACATATCATACTTTGGGGAGCTTGGTGAATAACAATGCACATGCCTCGACTGCATCTCGCACGACTGATTCGCGGTCTTGAATAACGAAACGAAGGTGGGGGTGATGGTTGGCGAGCACCAAGGACTGTGAGCCGACGCCGCCTCCAATGTCGACGATCAGTGAGCCCTCAGGGAGCTGTCCCCAGGCGTACCCTACCAGATTGATGTTTCAACGGTGAGATGGTATGCAAAAGCTACCCAACGTGATCGAACCTTCGAGAATGGCCTCAGGTGGGGTCATGTTCTTAATGCCATTCATGCCGGCCCCGAATCGGGCAAGACGTAATCGGTTATCCGGAGCCTCAAACCAGGTCCACAGATCTTCCTTGACATTGTGAGCTTTGTTAAAGGCCGCTTTGTTCGATTCGTAGGCGTGTCCAAGCTCGGGGTCGAGAAGAGTCTCAGTCAGATAACTGGAGCCTTTGAAGCCCTCATCGAGGCTATGGAAGTGCATTAGGACCCAATACTGTAAGAGAGACTGATGAGCAACTCATACGTATGTTCGAAGAGGGATGTTATCCCGAGGGTTCCTATGTGCTTCGATTCGGGACTAACGAATATTATTCATCGCCATAGACCAAAGAACTTAGGACCAACTTTGCCAATAGCTCTTCAACCGATCTTCCGGTGTCCAAAACAGATGACAGACGGTTATTAGCAAATACGTCTGGGGACACCTCGGTGAATATATGATTCGTGGCAAGGAGGCGGAGGAGTCGAGCTGGGAGCATTGTTAACGGATAGTATGATATTCTCCTTCATACCTACCCAATTTTCCGGGGTTAGCTTTGGTGGGCTTGACGATTTCCGCCACATGTTTTCCCTGTACAACAAAGGTTGGGTATAGCTTTGAATCGATGGTTGGGCATAACATTACCTTGGGGCCAGCATCTCGAAGAATCTCAGCAACATGCATGCTTATCACAGTTCGCATTGCAGTACAGATATGGAACTTTGATATTCCCACATTGTTAGCAATAATCCATGGCAGCGAAGGATCATTCAGCGTTACCTGCAACGTGGTATCGAAGAGTGTGAGCGGCGCAGGCCTCACGAGCGTTATGAGCTGTGTCGCAGCAGAAGTGATGAGCGATCCGGCTGATAGAATGGCAGGATGCATGCGCGGTGCCTCGGTTTCGAGGCTAAACGTGGAATCCGGAGAAGGGAAGGTAAAAGAGTTGGCGGTCACGGCTGCTTCAATCTGTTCGACCGACGACTGTATGATATTGGCGAGGGCTTTCAACTCTGCCAAGGCATCTGGCAGGATCCTTCCGAAGAAAACATTGTAAGTCACTCCAAAAAACAAATGTACCTATGAGACGTACCCTGCGGCAGTATTCTGGGTAGTGACGGGGTGAGACATCATGGATGATGAGAAGAAGGCACTGTGGGCATTTTCACTTCAGCCGGCTATTTTGCAAGTCCGGATTTTGCAATTGAATCGGATTTCATTGGGGCAGTGAGAGTATACATACGATACAGAACTGACAGCTGCTGATTACAGTGACTTGCGTTTTGATCCGGGCCCTGAGCGCCTGAGCTTGTACATACAGTATTTGTTCCTCCCAAACAGTGGCGCTGTCACGCTCGAAGCGACAAATCAGATCACGGGATTAGCACGCTACTCACGTGAGCCGAGAACGCGTCTGACGACTCGGACTCCGAGTCGGAGCCAGACGCGTCCGAGTCTACACGCGAGAGGAATGGCAGCGACAACACCTCAGACTCCCCGACGATCAAAGCGCCACCATCCCGTTGTCTTTACTACTGAAAATCCGTCGTCCCTCCAAGCGCGTCATGACAAATGGGCATCTCCTCCACTCTATACTCGTAGCACCACCTTCGCAGACCTAGTTGACGATGAGGAGTCCACTGTCAATGCCACTACAACTTTCTATCCCGATTTTTTGCGTTCCTCACGTGCAACTGCCAGTGGTAGGTCCGGCAACGGCCCATCTGAGAAGTATTCCATCGGGGATACAGTACTTCTTGCAACAAACGTTCAAAGGCCAAGCATCGGTGTTATTATTGCCCTGTGGGAGGTCTCTAGGCATGTGGCACACTCCCAGATGTTTGCAAACATACATTGGTTCCTGCGCCCAGCTGAGCTTGCACGAACACGCACAAAGAGGGAACACCTGGAGGTACGGCTGTTCATTCCCACTTTCTATATATTTGAATTTACAAATGATAATTTGCACTAGAATGAGATCTATCTGTCCCTTCACGCAACCTCGGTTGTCGATATTTCTGCCATCCTCGCCCATTGTGAAGTTGCGTCCACCCCAAGAAAAAGTCAAAAACCCGCCTCTTCGCGATATAAATCCCATGTCTCAACCACGGCAAATACTTTCTTCTGCGTCAATGCAGTAGATTCTCGACGTGGGTTGTACTATGAACTTGACTGGTATGCCTACCGGAAGCGGTCTCTCGAACGTGCCAAGGAGGATGGTGTGCAGTGGGGTTCCGGTGCTTCGTGGGCGGTCGCGGTTGAGCCCGTCCAAAAACCCCGGACGAGGACAACATCGGCGCGGGTCGAAGAAGACGCCGACACAGACTCCGGTGCTGGCAGTGATGGGGAGTACAGGGACGAATCAGCAAGCGAATCATCTAGCCATGCTGACGTCTTGGACCCCAGTTCTGCTGATCCCGATCTTCCTCAGACACCATCTAAGAAACGCAAACGGCTTGCGTCCATTACCTCAACGCCTCGACGTAAACGCGTGGCGCCTGCTTTGGCCGCTCCCACACCGCACTCAAAGCGTGCTCTTCGTGCTCGGGCACGTCGACAAGCGATGAGAGCACCGCCTCTCGAAATGGCTGGTGCATTCTCCCTTGGTGAAGAGTCGTCAGAGACAGACCATTGGTTGCGCGCGATGCACGCTCTCCATGTTGGTGCGCGCCCCGAGGCTCTGCCTTGTCGTACTGAGGAGTATGGGCGGGTCATGCGGGCAGTGGAGGAGTTACTTGAGGAGGGTAGTGGTGGATGCGTCTGTGAGTTGTTTGCCTCTCTTTCCGTTCTCAATGATGAAGTGACGAATTGGCTATCCTCCGCAGACATCTCGGGTGTCCCAGGTACGGGGAAAACGGCAACCGTGCACGCCGTGGTGAGAGAGTTAAAGCGCATGGCCGAACAGAATGTATGTTTCTCTCGTACCTTTGACGAGAAGAGTAGAATTGACAAGACGCTTGTTCCGAGTAGGAGACGAACCCGTTCACATACGTCGAGATCAACGGTTTGCGGATACCGGAGCCAAGCGCAGCATATGGTCTACTCTGGGAGGCAATTTCGGGACATGATACTGCGACCGATGGACACCTGCGCCTCAGCTCAAAGGTAGCGTTGAAACACTTATCCCGTCACTTTGGGTCGCCTCGGCGTACCGGACCTGCCGGTCATGCTTGGTCAGTGTGGATTTATTCTCGGGGATTGTGCCAGTTTTACTGAGATCGGGTACAGTGTTGTCTTGATGGATGAATTAGACCAGTTGATGACGGCGAAGCAGGATGTTGTATACAACTTCTTCAACTGGCCGACACTCACGGGCGCAAAACTAGTCGTACTTGCTGTAGCCAACACTATGGACCTTCCAGAGCGCGTCATGTCTGGTCGTGTTCGTTCCCGGCTCGGTGAGTTACTGTTCTTCTTGCCCTGGGAATCTGTGCTGATGGACATCGACAAGGCATGGTTCGAATCAACTTTCAACCGTATACGACAGCTCAGCTGGAGCAAATTGTACATGCTCGACTGGGAGGAAGTAATGAAGTGCTCTCCAAGGATGCGGTCAAGTTTGCGGCCATGAAGGTGTCAAGTATTTCTGGCGATGCCCGACGGGTGCTCGACATATGCCGGTGCGTCCCCTCACCGCACCCTATATATATATTCGCCGTTTGCAAAACGGGCTATTACTAAGAAAAAAAAACGAAATGCAGACGGACAGTAGAACTCGTACAAGCTTCCAGACGCGTAGCGCGAACCGACGACGTGAAAGACGTAATTCGAAACTTACAAAACTCGCCCACGATCGCGTTCTTACGCTCACTCTCACTACACGAGCGAATCCTCCTCGCCGCACTACTCAGATGCGTCCGTCGTACCGGTATATGCGAGATCCCCTGGGCGGACGTTAGACACCAACACCACCTGTATGCGGGCGTGTTTGCGGATAGCGCACCTTTGCCGCGAGAACTTGAGGGAGTACTTGATGCTTTGCTCGCTGCGCGTGTCGTATTGGCTGAGACACGCGGCGCGCGCCGTGTAGTGCTTAATTTGGAACAGGCGGAAGTCGAGCGCGTACTTGGGGAAGTGGGTGGACAGCAGTGGCGGAATATGCTTGCCGCGGAGTAACAGAGGCCCCGGGTGCACCTTTATTGGGATGTTGTTCTATTCATTTTTTTACTGTAGTGTGAGTACTGTAGAGTAGTTGGAATTAGGAGCACGTGAGACCTCGATGATGAGACGTCTCTGCCGTTATGCTTGGAAGTTGGAAAGGAACGAAGAAAACCAAATTGGACCGTTTATCAAGTACGGTAATTCACATTGCTTCGTGTTCTTTTACTCGTTATACATTGTCCCCGTCAGGCACCTTGTCAGATACTACCCTGTAACTTATAAATTTAAGCTCTTTTGATCTCACAGTTCCACTCGGTGCTGCTATGCAACCTGGTCCGATTCGGACAACCATTCTTGGCAAGAACCCAGAAAGTAGCTAATTTGACTCTGGTGATATACTGTAGGAGGATTACGTGAGCACTGTGCGTACAATACTGGGCGGCCTGCATGCTCGATCTCATAATTCTCATTAAATAATTCCCATTACTGTACCTTGTTACTATTAGTCGGATTTTTTTCTTGAATGGATAATGACATTGCCGACGATCGAAGGTATTTGTTTCCACTCTGATGGCTTTTTGATCTCTTGGGAATTCGCGACGTTCATGGAAGGAGAGCGCCCGGCGCCGAGCGGGGGGATAAATTGGGGGATAGATTAACAACATGGGGTATAAACAATACTTTCTTGGCAGTCACCCGTGCCTTTTGCATCAAGCGATGACCAAAACAACAAGGATCATGACATTGTGGCGGACATAAGAGTCAAGTGTTTTTTTTAAATCTGAATTTCTATTCCGCGGCGCGTACAACGGGGTACAGATAAGAGTGGTAATGGCATTGATGACTGCAGTGACCTTTGTGTGGCATGCGTTGAATGAGATGACAGGGAATGTCACTTGAACCAGCACGCTACAGTTTGGCCACAGTATGTATGGCCCACAAACCGTGGCTGAAGCGCAGCGCCGCATCGACGATTGATGCAGGCCACATCCACAAATCAAAGTGTGAGATGCAACCAGGTATAATAAAGCTACCTAGATGGACATGTTTCGAGTCGACAAACCTCCACCCCACCTTCCATCTCCTCGACTTTGCACCTAAAAATTCACACGCTGTCATGACGCATGGATACAGTCTGCGACCAAACACCAAGGGTCGTCGGAGGCATCAGAAAACTGATAAAACCGACGATCAAGTCGAGGGTACAACCACCAGCACCAGTACGAGTACCAGTAGCACAAGCGAAGCCTGTGAAGGGCGACACGAAACCCTCACAGACAAGCTAGAGGGCGAGTCTGGTACCGTCGATCCGCGCCCCGCAACCCCGGACACGCCCAGAGCGGCGGCGCACAATTCACCCATACAAGACTCGAAGCAGGATGATTGGCAGGGACAATCACGCAGCATAGTCGCGTCCTCCGTCATTGGCGCAACTAGTGCTACAACCAGGTATCGGATAAAGGGACCACCTGAAACATGGGAAAATATCCAAGCAGCTCGCAAGCGGGAAGAAGCAAGACGCATTGTAGAAGCGGGTCGCATACGACGAGAACAGATCTTGCGTGGGTACGAAGAGGAGCTGCGCTCGTTGCGCGCGCGGATCATGGAGCTTCGTCGTGAATGCGATGCGAAAGTTGAAAATGTGAGGAGGAAGTGTGAGCGAGCTTGGGCGATTGAGCGGGGCGAGGTGGCGGTGGTTGTAGAAGATGGAGAGGAAGAGGGGTTGTCGGTGCCAGTGGGTTCCGACAAGGATGAGGACTGGGAGGACGCAAACGCAAACAGCAAGATGGGAGTCGACACTGACTACGTGCCCACAGAGATGTCATCATTAACCACTGATAACGATGATCACCAGCAGTGGCAGTGGTCATCCCGATCTCCACCCTCCTGGTTTCGCTCCGAGAGCAATTTCCGGCCATCACCCCTACAGAAAACTCAACAGCAACAGCAGCACCTGTCGCAGCGGCATCAGTCACACATGGGAACATCCCCATTGTCGGCCCGGAGCGTGGTGGGTCCTTCGCGTCCTTCGCAAAGATTGGAACTGGGGGCGATGGAGAACGACGACGACGACGAAAGGGGGCCGCCAGGGAAGAAGACTCCGAGTCAGGGTCGGAAATCATCTCATAATCAGCCCCATCACACTCACCCTCAGCCGCTGAGGCGCCAATCAGCACAATTGATGGTGATTCCCACGTCATCGACATTGCATGGCTTGCACACGTATGGCACGGCTGTCGCGGACCCTGTTCAAACCCGTTTCGGTGAGACAGATGGAGACAATGATTCAGAGATGGATGGGTGAACCCTTGTGATTGATGGACAGATGGACTACTGTAGAGCGCGTATTTTCTTCAGTGGTACTGCCACATTTTAGAGAGTACAATATCACCTCCGAGCCTTGGCCTTGTGATCTTATAGGTCTCACTAAAAAGGAGTGAAAAGTGAGTGAGTATAAAGTCGCATTTCAAAAAAAGAAAACAGGAACAAAGGATAACTAGAGACCAGTCAGTGGTCACCATTAGGGCACGGGGGCAAAGTCCACAGGGGTTTGACACACGTTTATAACACATCGTGTTATAAACACCCGAGTTTCAAACACAGTTTGAAACTGTGGAAAATGTAGTACGCGTCATAATACCGCCAGTGAGAAAAATATAATCAAATCTGATACGAAAAGTCCGAGTGAGGAATCATAGAACTATGTCTTGTACTTCAAAAACTCTAGGCGCACTCGAGCTCGCCGCCTTCTTCGTCACATTCGGACCCTCCCTGACATCAACCAGTACAGTGGTGACATAGCCGGGTGGTCACTCAAGTCACGAAGTTGTGGGACACCAATGTCTACCCATTTTTTTTTTTTTTATTTATTTATTTAGAATCCGCATTTGTTACACGCTGCATGTATGTAGTTACAAAGACGCGTGCGGGCGACAAGACTGCCCGGTTGGTAGGAATGGTAGTGTGATGGGGAATATGTGTTGCGAGCTGGCGTGTGGATGGTGGAATTGTGACTGGGCCATGCGGCCCCTGTGGTTATCCGTGGTCCTCATCCTCGTCCTCCTCCTCCTCCGGCGGCGCCTCGCGCCGCCATGGTCTAATGCACGCCTGTGATGCTGCCAGAAAGTTTCCTAAGGCCTCGCCTCCTTTCTCCGTGCCAAGGATGGTTGATAGTGAGAGTGTGTTCGATATTGGCAGGAGGAATTGCCTCCGTGCTGCGGTGTATAGCGGGCATGCCGCAATGACATGTTGAGCCGTTTGGAGGGGTTCCCCGCACTGGCAGTTATGTGGGTCAAATGAACTAGGGCGGAAGCGGGCAGTGTACTCGCCGGTGAATGCATGACCCGTGAGGAGTCGTATACATGTGGCCACGATGGGCCTTGGGAATTTGGTGATGCCTCGGGTGAATGGGGGGAGGCTGCCATCTGGTGGGTTAGTGAGCGCCAGGTAAGCGGGTTGGAGGCGTGGAGCTGCCATCCAGATGTTTCTCCACTCATCTATTGCTTCTTGTCGCATTGTGATTCTTAGTTGGGCCTTCGTTGGTGGGGGTGGGGGAAGGGTTGGGCCTTGGCGCGCAGTTTCCGCTGCGACGGCCTTGAGTCTCCGGAGGGGAATTGATCCCTTGGCAGCCGGGAGCCATCCTATGTTAACCTGTAGCGTTGGTTGAGCATCAAGGATGTCGGAGAGGGAGGTGGAAAGGTTCTCAATTTGGTCATGGTGGTCGCGGGTGCCCGATCTGAGGCACTCCTTGGCGACTTTGGCATCCGTGGATCGGATTTCTGTGGGGCCATCTTCACCATTGGGGGGAAGGTCACGTATGTAGTTGGCGGCTAGTAGGATGGCCTCGTAAGCTGCGTCCGAAGTGCTTGCATTTGGGCCAAGACACTTCGTCGCGCGGCCGATTTCCTTGCCAAGTCGCCAGGCTATACATACTGCAATCCCGGTTGGAGTGCCATCCCTATCATTTGGTTTTGAGCCTTGGCAGAATAGAATGAGTGTTTTGTTGTGTCGGTTCGTAGTTGCCTGCTCGATTTGCGTGGTGAGGAGTTTCCTGCCTTCACCTCGCGGAATAACTTCAAGCGCGTGGAGTCGCTCATTTTGGGGGGGAAGTCTTGCCCGGAGGTTGAGGTGGTAGTTGAATGGCCGTCTGGCTTCTTGAGGGACGAGCGCTGCAAGTCGGGTGAGCGGGGTGGATGGTGTCGGGTGGGGTGTGAGGGGGATGTTGTTGTCAATTTCGTCCGCATTGCACCACGGCAGTCCGAGCCGTTGGATTAATTGCGAGCTATGTGGGATGGAGAGTAGGGAGAGCGCCGCGGTCTTGGATAGCATCTGCAGGTGGATGTGAATCGGGAGAATGGCAATTAGTTGATGAAGTGGCTCAGCTGGTGTTGTGCGGAAGTAGGGTTGCCGAAGTCCGGTTCAGTCCGGTTCTTCAGGTATTTTGCTGAACCTTGAACTGAACTTCAGGTTCGGTTCAGGGAATTTCCTGAACCTTGAACTGGACCATCGGTTCAGGTTCGGGACGGTCCAGTTCAGGTTCAGCAAGGTTCGGACCGAAGTTACTCAAGTATTTTCAGGATGAACTCTTGCTCATCGCAGCTCAGCCTACCACGCGTCGTGTGTGTACCTTCTCACTCTCCCAGCACTGCAACGTGTATACTGACGATTCTGCAGATCATATCATGATATCATCCATCAACTCTTTGCCCGAGTCTCGGAGATCCTTAGCGAACGGGAATGGGGCGCGAGAGGCGAAGACGACACGGCCGGGCGATGAGGTGGCACCAGAACAAGACGGCGATGGGGCTGATGTGCAGCTGCACTCACACGAGAGGGAGGAAGAAGGAGCTGGAGACGATGGCAATAACATTCCGGGCACTAGACAGGGGACTTAAGTACATACAGGACTCTTTGTATGTACACATCAGGAGGTATAGTATGATCAGAGTGAAGCATGCCGAGGACGAAAGGACAAAGGATGAAAAGGAAAGTGAAACAGGTACAAAGGTAAAGCTACTAAGCGAGGGCGCGAGTGCATAGGGCAAGTCGCATTTGATGTGTGAGGACGATGAGCGCGAGCAGGAATCAAAAGGGAATGAAAAAAAGATGAGTGTTGATCGGAGCCGAACGATGTGGGCATGCACCCCAAGTGCGTCGACACTGTGCCTCGAGTGCACCTCATCCATGACGACCGTGTCCTTCCATGTCATATGCTCGAAATTGGGTGTGTATTTGTGTGCGTGCGAGAAACTTGCTATGCGCGATGCTGTTAGTAGGCTCATTAGGCTCAGAGCTAAGGTTGTGGGCGCTGAGGCCGGCGGGCTTGGTGTGAGAGGGGAGATGTGGGGCTTAGTAAGTTCAGTGGCTTTTGAAGGTTTGTGGGCGGTATCGATTTTGATTTTGTAAGGTGTGCAGTGCGGCTGCGCGTGCACCGTCCAAGCGCCCTGTGCAGAACAGAGCAACGGAACAGCCCACAACGGAGCGCCCAGCCACAACTGTACAGTTTCACACGCTTGTCTATCATCACTTCACACACTCCCTTTTTATTATCGCTTCACGCTCATCACCTCTCCCTCGACCTCTGGTGCAAGACAACAGCGAGTGGATATGATGCTTTCCTGCAATCAAAAGCCCTTCCTCACCCTTTTCGCTCCAGTTTCGCCCTCCCCTTTCGGCCTTTGGACGACGAAGATCGACGCTAGCCGAAACCACACGCCGGGAGTGCATCGCTCGAATTTATTCCTTAGCCCTGTATCCTAGCTATTGACCACTTATTTGACATTTTGACATATTTCATACAGTTGTCCGGACATCACTTTCGCTGGACACGGACCTCTAGTACTGTAGCACTCATGATGTATTTAAGCAGCCTCCTTGCTAGTCAAGGAGAGAGCGACCACGCGGATCCTTGAATCTTAGCTCTCATTTCTATCTCTTCTTCTCTGTGTGCTCGCCGTCTCAGGACGGCGGACGCTTCCCCTCCCCTTCTGCCTGTCTTTTGCATCCTTGCCGCCCACCCGACGAAGCCTCACGCCTCACGCTGATCCGAACCGGCCGAGCCAACACACGGATCTGATCGCTGCATCGCCGCTGACTCTTCTCTAGGTCTCTCAAAAAAGTTCTTCCTTTCATCTTTCTATTATGAGCATGAAGGCCAGTGAGACTGTTGATCATTGCCAGTACCAAATTGGATGAGAGTCATGAGAAGTTAAAAGTTCGGTTTGAACCGGGTTCAAGGCGGTTCTGCCTTCTCGAACGCAGAACCGGACTTGTGGTCCGGTTCGGCACAGCCATCGAACCTTGGACCGAACTTCGGTCAGGTTCGGAAAAGTTCAGGTTCGAACTTTGGTTCTGAACCGAACTGCGGCAACCCTATGCGGAAGGCACCCATCATCCACCTTACCGCCTCGTCTTGTACCATCTGTAGGGAGTGACACGGGTATATCGCGGGTTTTATGTATTTTTGATGTAGCCCTTCATCGTGTGATCAAAACGAGCCCTTGAGTATGCAAAACGAACAAGAATGGGATGAGCTATATCTCCATCATTTTCAAAACCAATTTGGATGATGGGGGCTCGTTTGAAGCTAATCTTCACCTAAAAAACCTCGGGTATTCCACCCAGGGTCTGCGGACGAAGATTAGCTTCCAAATGAGCCCCCAATCATCCAAATTGGTTGAAAATTGATGGAGATATAGCTCACTCAATTCTTGTCCATTTTGCATGCTCAAGGGCTCGTTTTGATCACACGATAAAGGGCTACATCAAAAATACATAAAACCGCGATATACCCGTGTCACTCC
>WHVC01000341.1:0-23833 GCA_015178925.1 Russula emetica | reverse complement strand
ATGCAACCTTTCACATGTTCGCACGATACGGCAAATCCCCCGCGACTCCCCTATATTACGCAGCACTCTGTGGATTCCACGATCTCGTAGAGCACCTCATTACCAAGCATCCGCAGGATGTGAATGCTGATGGGGGCTACTATGTGCGACCACTAGTAGCAGCATTGGCAGGAAAACACTTCCAGACGGCAGATTTACTTCGTCATAACGGCGCAGACCTGCATGTCCGGGGTGCATTGGGAGAAATCCATTGCATGCCGCAGCCTATTATGGAAATTCCGAGGTGGTCCGGATATTAATCGAGTACGATCCCGCCGGTATCAACGCTAGGAATGGGAACGGGTCGACGCCGTTACATTTGGCATCAACAGGTCATCATTTCAAAGACGGTTCTGTCCTTCGATTACTGCTAGAGCGTGGTGTGGATATAAATGCGCAGGATGAAGACGGCTGGACCCCGTTGTACCGGGCCTCGATCAATGGGGCGCTGGAGGTTGTACGCCCGCTGCTCGAACACGGTGCTGATGTAGAGGCGAAGGACAATGATGGCAAGACCGCATTGCAGGTTGCGGCTGACAGAGGATATGACGAGATCGTGAAATTACTGCGAGAACATGGAGCCAAGTAGAAATACCTTAGTGGTACTTCCGTATACGTATCCAATTTCTTGTCAATAGAAATACTGTAAGGTTGGCAGTGCGGTTGCGCATGTGGCAGACCACTCCAGAATGCCTAGCCACGCGATCTGAGCCGTCTGGGGTGCTTTGGTCTTCTCCTCAACGTGGCGCGCTGACTGTCCCTCGCCGATGATAGGATCGCCCACAACTGTCACGGTATAGTTTCACACGGGCAGGGGTGACGCGCTGACAAATCCCGCCGGGATGGATGGCCCGGTGTCACTTAAACCGTTGCGATTCAGTTATCGTAGATACCATGGTACTGTACTTGATCTGTGAATAGACCTGTCACTGGCATCGGCCAAGCGAGCACCCGCAGGCTTTAACTCTCCTCCAACTTCACTACTACTATGCACGTCCCTCCCTCGAGTCCCTCCCCTTCCATTCCTTCCTTCGCTCATTTACGCATCGCGCCCCCCCCCCCAGATATTGACTCGTGGCACAAGCGTCTCGGACACTGCGGCAGTGACACTCGTACTAGCCTAGTATCATCGACATGGCCCCGCTCCGTCCCACTGGCACGCTGTCCGAGTCGAAGGTCACGACGGTATGTCTGTCGATCATCTCTCCAGTCCCTCCCAAACTTGAACAGCCATGCGACGAAACTCGGACATGTGAACCAATAACTCCCCGACTCGGTTCATTAGCACTACTACGTTATGTACTACTCATGGCACATGGCACCCCCCACCGTGACTCACTAGCATCTCCAATCCAAGCCATTCTCTCGGTTATCCTCAAGGGTAAGCTGGGAATGGAGGCACACATAGTAGAGACCACTCGGAGTGTTTTTGGGCCTGTCCACCCCCCCCTGGAAGAAGATTATGGCCTTCTAAGGTAAGTATGCAGTTCAGTGTGCGTGATCCGTGGCTCAGACTCCCACGGTTCTGTCGATCCGGGTTTGTTGACGGCCTCGTCTCAACACTCACGACTCCGTAATCATTGTCTGGGTTCATAGATCCAATACATTTTCCCACTCGTCATCTTCCACGATAGAAATGCATATTCAAAACGGAAAAAAAAAAGGGGGGGGAAGTATAAGCGAGAATGTGCAGATTTTAATTGTTTCGTTTAGTGATGTTCTCAATCGCTGCAATCGATCGAAAGTTCCAGTATGAAAGGTTATCATGATAAGCTACACTCATTTTGACTTGGGAAAGACACGGGTGGTAAGCATACTGAACTACACAAGGTTGTTCTTCACTGTTAAATATCTAGGGATGTTACAAACTGGGAAGGGACTACATCGGAGTGTGGAAAGGGGCCGCGATTGGAATAATCGAAGAAAATGATTCTAGAAATTCTATGCAATAAAGCTACAGCTAAACCCTTGGAGGTGCTACTCAATCATCCAACGTGTCAGCCCGGGTTATGCAAAATGATGATAGCTACATGTAGACAAATGTGTTTGATTCTGTGCTGGTCGACTCGGAGACAGAGATCCAAGAAGGAAACGAAGGTGTGACGAAGGCAGCCAAGTCCCAGATCTTCAGACGGTTTCAACGCTGGAGGATGCGTGCACTGGCATCGTCGGACGCGTCGGAGAAATGAGGCGGAACGGATGTAGGAGGAGCAGTTAGCAGGTTCCCCGCGGGCGGGGATGACTGGTCCAGCATCTCCAAATCATCAAAGCTTTTCGCAGAGTGGTAAAATGACACGGTGTCTGAAAGCGAAGCTTGGTCGGTGGTAGAATTGGGGTTGGGAGTACTCGTCGTAGAAATGGACAGCATCGAAGATTGGTCGGTGAGTGAGAGGCTATCCTTGTGTCGACCTGTTGGAACTATGATAGGGACAGTCACAGTGACGCTTCCGAGTTCGTTTCTCTTTACATGAGGGACTGGAGGAGCATTGTAAAAAAGAAATGATGTAAACCCCACTGAATCGGGAACGTACCAATACGGTAAACGAATTAGTAATACGCACGCATGCGGCGCTCCGTGGGGAGTGCCAGTGGACATCGAGTAGCCAACGCATCTGGCGAGCAACTTGTATAGGCGATAATAATGTTCGCGTGCCTCAACCGCAAAGCCGAACAACGCGAAAAATAATAACGCGCATAAGACAAGCGACCAGCGGTATAGCTCGAGGCCCATAGCCGCCCCGGGGATATTCTTCCAAACGAACCCTGCGATCTGAGGGACCACGGAATAATGGTTATGCGTGTCGGCCCAGCTCTTCCAAGGTTTGATACCCGTCTTTGCATTGGACACGATAAAAAACGTCACCAACGGAATGGTGGCAGATACCCCGACGGAAGATATGGCTATCAAGCGGATGTATCGGCTTCGACTGAAACCAGAGGTAGATGACATCATCTGCCTGCACTGACTTTCGCGCTTGTAGAACGTGTAAATGTTCACGACTGTGACTAATGGGCCAGGGCACCAAAGGGAGAAGAGAAGCTATGACACTCACCACAATAGAAGAGAGATACAATACCGATCGCCAAGGGCCACGCAAAGAAGAGAAAGAAGGTAGGCAACATAAGCGCATTAGAGAGGGTAGGGCCGAAATCCTCAAATATGGCGTAACGATGTATCGAAATGACGTACTCTGGATTGCACCCATGTAAACAAGCGGTTGACGGTTAATGGCAGAGCTCACTCACGGACGATCATGTGGAGAACTGGAATGCCAACACCAATTAATAAATCGATTAAGATGATGCGGCGGTTCTCGGCTGTCGTCCCGGCACGTTTCATCCTAGCAACCCTATAGAGCAGGCGATGGATGCAAAGTGTAGAAGCCGGTACTGCAGCATTGAGCGCGACTTGAATACGGGTTGCTGTGGGTGACGAAGAGTGAATGAACGCTCAAGAGACAACGCATCGAGGGAATTACAGATATCACAGTATACCGGAGCCTTATTGATCATATTCTTGTTCCATACGATTGAGTTGATACATTGGATGAGGCATCCAAGACCGGTCCAGATCATGAACAAGCAAGTGCCCGTATTTCGAGCTACGTTATCATTCTCAGAAAGAATACTCGAATCAGGTGAATAGTTGCACGTTTACCTTTAAAGTGCCAGTAGAAGGGAATGGCACAGAGAACAAAACCAAAGAAAGAGAAGGCACTGTAAAGCTCGTTTGGAGGGGGATACATCGTAGTTCCCGAATGCGTGTAATACCAACGGGAACGGGGGCTTTCTTGAGTAGACCAGGGCGAGATGTAGGACCATTATGTATCACAGTATCAGAGCGCCATAGCAAACAAAGTACGAAATTCGACATTATTAATTATGCACCTCATCCGGCTCAAAAGAGTGACTGCATAGGGCATATGTGCTCAACGAATTTGTGACCCTGAATTGACACTAAACTCACCTCGTGCAACATATCGTACTGATCATCATAGTGCCAGTGGGCTGCCATTTTGTGACTTTGAAGCCGGCAAAGGTGACCCTTATACTTTTAAGTGATGGAAAACGGTCAAATGGGTCCGAGTCGTTATAGTAACGAGTGACTTTGAGGCCGCTTAGCACTTGCAAAGTGGTTGGTTGAGGTCATTTGGAAATGTTTTTTCTTTGCCACCGGCGCGCGCATCTCTGCTAGCCGTTTTGGGAACAAGCCTGAGAGAGCCACTCACAGCGGCGACGGCTGCCAGGGCTGTAAAACAGGTCGAAAGGTTGACAACCCTCGGATTCGATCTCAAGGGGCTACGCTGGCTCGCCTTCAGATTTCCCCTCCCTACTGTACCATTTTATTAGTACTCCCGTATACGTATCCAATTTCTTGTCAATAGAAATACTGTAAGGTTGGCAGTGCGGCTGCGCATGTGGCAGACCACTCCAGAATGCCTAGCCACGCGATCTGAGCCGTCCGGGGTGCTTTGATCTTCTCTTCAACGTGGCGCGTTGACTGTCCCTCGCCTATGATAGGATCACTTGGCAAGCGAGCCAGTTGTAAGCCACAACTGTCACGGTATAGTTTCACACGGGGGTGACGCGCTGACAAATCCCGCCGGGATGGATGGCCCGGTGTCACTTAAACCGTTGCGATTATCGTAGATACAGTACTGTAATCGAAGAAATTGGTTGTAAAAATTCTATGCAATAAAGCTACAGCTAAAACCTGGGAGGCACTAGTACTCAATCATCCAACGCGTCAGCCTGGGTTATGCAAAATGATAATAGCTACATGTAGACAAATGTGTTTGATTCTGTGCTGGTCGACTCGGAGACAGAGATCCAAGAAGGAAAAAAAAGTGTGACGATGGCAACCAAGTCCCAGATCTTCAAACGGTTTCAACGCTGGAGGATGCGTGCACTGGCATCGTCGATTCGGACGCGTCGGAGAAATGAGGCGGAACGGATGTAGGAGGAGCAGTTAGCAGGATCCCCGCGGGCGGGGATGACTGGCCCAGCATCTCCAAATCATCGAAGCTTTTCGCAGAGTGGTAAAATGACACGGTTTCTGAAAGCGAAGCTTGGTCGGTGGTAGAATTGGGGTTAGGGGTACTACTCGTCGTAGAAATGGACAGCATCGAAGATTGGTCGGTGAGTGAGAGGCTATCCTTGTGTCGACCTGTTGGAACTTTGATAGGGACAGTCACAGTGACGCTTCCGAGTTCGTTTCTCTTTACATGAGGGACTGGAGGAACACTATAAAAAAGAAATGATGTAAACCCCACTGAATTGGGAACGTACCAATACGGTAAACGAACTAGTAATACGCACGCATGCGGCGCTCCGTGGGGAGTGCCAGTGGACATCGAGTAGCCAACGCATCTGGCGAGCGACTTGTATAGGCGATAATAATGTTCGCGTGCCTCAACCGCAAAGCCGAACAACGCGAAAAATAATAACGCGCTTAAGACAAGCAACCAGCGGTATAGCTCGAGGCTCATTGCCACCTCGGGGATATTCTTCCAAGTGAAGCCTGCGATCTGAAAGATCACGGAATAATGGCTATGCGTGTCGGCCCAGCTCTTCCAAGGTTTGATACCCCTCTTTACATCGATCGCGATAATAACCGTCGCCAACGGAATAGTTGCAAATACCTCGACGGAAGAGATGGCTATCAAGCGGAGGTATCGGCTTCGACTGAAACCAGAGGTAGATGACATCATCTGCCTGCACTGACTCTCGCGCTTGTAGAACGTGTAAATGTTCACGACTGTGACTAATGGGCCAGGGCACCAAAGGGAGAAGAGAAGCTAGGACACTCACCACAGTAGAAGAGAGACACAATACCAATCGCCAGGGGCCACGTATTGAAGAGAAAGAAGATAGGCAGCATAAGCGCATTGGAGAAGACAGGGCCGAAATCCTCAAATATGGTGTAACGGTGTATCGAAATGACGTACTCTGGATTGCACCCATGTAAACAACCGGTTGACAGTTAATGACCGAGTTCACTCACGGACAATCATCTGGAGAACTGGAATGCCAACACCAATTAATAAATCGATTATAACGATGCGGCGGTTCTCGGCATCTGTGGTCCCCGCACTTTTCATCCTAGCAACCCTGTAGAGCTGGCGATTAATGCAAAGTGAACAAGCCGGTACTGCAACATTGAGCGCGACTTGAATACGGGTTGCTGTGGGTGACGAAGAGTGAATGAATGCTCAAGAGACAACGCATCGAGGGAATTACAGATATCACAGTATACCGGAGCTCTGTTGACCATGTTCTTGTTCCATACGATTGAGTTGATACATTGCATGAGGCATCCAAGACCGGTCCAGAACATGAACAAACAGGTGCCCGTATTTCGAGCTAGTACGTTATCATTCTCAGAAAGAATACTCGAATCAGGTGAATAGTTGCACGTTTACCTTTAAAGTGCCAGTAGAAGGGAATGGCACAGAGAACAAAACCAAAGAAAGAGAAGGCACTGTAAAGCTCGTTCGGAGGGGGATACATCATGGTTCCCGAATGGGTGTAAGTTAAGACCAACGGGAACGGGGGCTTTCTTCAGTAGACCTGGGAAGATGTAGGACCATTATGTATCAGAGCGCCATAGCAAACAAAGTACGAAATTCGACATTGTAAATGATGCCGAGAATGATGTACCCCATCCGGTTCAAAAGAGTGACTGCATATAGGGCATGTGCATTGTGCATTGTGCATTGTGCGCTCAACAAATTTCTAACCCTGAACTGACCGACTGAACTGGACTCACCTCGTGCATCATGATAGCGTGCTGCCACTATGAAGACCCTCATACTTTGAAGTAATGGAAAACGGTCAAATGGGTCACTAACGAGTGACTTTGAGGCCACTTGGCAAGTGCCAACTTGACTTGAAGCACTTGCAAAGCGGTCCGTTCAACTCAATTGGGAATGTTTTTCTTTGCCGCACCTGCTAGCCGTTTAGGGAACAAGTGCCACTGGTTCGCCGCCGTAACGCCGGTCGCATGCGTGAAAAGATGGACGGCGCCAGTGTACTAGTTTGTAAGACAGGTCGAAAGCTAGGTTGACAACCTCTTTGTCCAGTTCTACCCTCCCTACAGTACCACTGGCGCAACACAAGTGCGAGTGCAAGCGAATCAACATTTCTTCCCGCGTCCACAGCCTCTCTCTCCTCCGCGTCCTTCTTCCCTTTCCTTTCTTTTTTATCACCCCTCCTTTGTCTTCAGGCAACAACCATCAACCTAAGTTAGTCGCTGCCACTGGCATGTGGCACCAGTACGCCCTCGACTTTCAGTCTTTAGTCTCTTATCCCTCGCTACCCATTCTCCCTTTACACACGACGCAGTGACAACGCGCGCACCCACTACCTGCCGTACCGACTTGGATTTCGTAGTAGGACTTGGTATGTATTTACGGGCTGTCCTTCCAGTCGAGGGGAGGGGCGTCGTGTTCTACTACCTCAGTGCGTACTTTTCTCCTTCCTTCTGCGTTCTCGCACCTACCTCGTTTCCTCTTCCTTTCGACGGCGACGCTATCGCCATGGGACTGCTGCCTACATCGCCCTCACCGATGAACCCGTTTACCTCACTTCAACTCTTGCTCTCTCTCTCGTTCTCACTCTGTTCTGGCCCGGGATGGCGATCCCGATCAGCAATCTCTTAGCTACAGAAGGGGTATGCATGATGTGCAGGCCATACATAGCCGAGCGCTTAGCGTTGGTGGCAAACTCGGAGTCGGAGCTTGCAAGCCGATTGATCCTTGGACAGATGAAGCGGGCAATATGCATGGGAACACCATGCGACAACACTGCACAATTTCTAACAAGCTTCCCAAGTGACGAGAAGTATAACAAGAGGCAATTACATTGAAGAAGTAGTTTCTAGTGCGGTTTCTACACACCGTGATCTACGTTGCCAACGAGACTTCCTACATTCTGTATTTCATGCGCCTACCTCATGAGTCTTGGTCGTTCATCTTGGCTGTTGGATGTGGCTCAAAAGGCTCATGCACGGTTACCTGGATCCGATCCAGCCGATTCGATGCGGCCTGGGTTTGCTTAATATGTATAGGCTTGTTATGACCTTCATGTGCACTTTAAGGACGTTTGCCCTCCGTGAGCAAAATATGAAAAGGAAAGAAAGTTAAGCGTGCCGTACCAGTCATGGAGCCCATAGGCAAGATTTACTAGAGAGCGGTGCATCCTCGTGGCAGCGATTGTCATTGCCACTGTGATCAGACCGGGAGTCAGGAACATCTATGTTATAGAAAACGCGTGAGCGATTGGGAATTTCCTCCGCCCGCCGCAGCAACAAGACGGTACGTTATCGGAGTTGGTTGGTCTAACGTTCGGAGCAGAATCAAGCTCAATATCAATTATCATAGGTAGACTTGAGACGGGAAGATTACATTCGAATTCAACACAGCCAATCACCTACAACGTAAAACGGAGATAAAACAAACAGAGAAGGAATAAGAAAGCAGCCGGACTTACTGCTGGCGGAACCTCAGAGACGAAAGCGAATTTGTGACCCTGAATTGACACTAAACTCACCTCGTGCCAACATATCGTACTGATCAATCATACTGTATGCCAGTGGGGCTGCCACTTTGTGACTTTAAAACCGCAAAGGTGACCCTTATACTTTTACAGTAAGTGATGGAAAACGTCAAATGGGTCCGAGTCGTTATAGTAACGAGTGACTTTGAGGCCGCTTGGCACTTGCAAAGTGGTTGGTTGAGGTCATTTGGAAATGTTTTTTCTTTGCCACCGGCGCGCGCATCTCTGCTAGCCGTTTTGGGAACAAGCCTGAGAGAGCCACTCACAGTCACAGCGACGGCTGCCAGGGCTGTAAAACAGGTCGAAAGGTTGACAACCCCCGGATTCGATCTCAAGGGGCTACGCTGGCTCGCCTTCAGATTTCCCCTCCCTACTGTAAGTTACCATTATTGGCGCAACACAAGTCCAAGTGGGAGCGAACTGAATCCCTTTCCTTCAGTTCCCGCCTCCACAACCTCGAGTCCTTCCTCCCTTTCCTTTCTTCTTTATCAGGCAACAACCATCAGCCTAAGTTAGTCGCTACCATTGGCATGCAGCACCAGTACGCCCTCGACTTTCAGTCTTTAGTCTCTTATCTCTCGCTACCCATTTTTCCTTTACACTCGACGCAGTGACAACGCGCGTACCCACTACCTGCCGTACCGACTTTGACTTAGTAGTAAGACTTGGTATGTATTTACGGCCGTCCTCCTCTCAGTCGAGGGGACTCAGGGGCATCGTGTTCCAACCTCAGTGCGTCCATTTCTCCCCCCCTTTTTTTTTGGCGTTCTTGTGCCCACCTCGTTTCCTTTTCCTTTCGACTTCAGCCTCGGCGACGCTTTGGCGCGCCATGGGACTGCTGCCTACATCGCCCTCCATCGATTCCCCCTTTACTCAACTTCAGCTCTTGCCTCTTTCTCTCTTTCTCCACTCTGTTCTGGACGGCGATCCCGACTCGGATCAGCACTCTCTTGGCTACAGCAGGGGGCATGCATAATATGCAGGCCATAGCCTGAGCGTTGGTGGCGAACTCGGAAGTCGGAGTTCGCAAGCCGATAGACAGATGAAGTGGGCAATATGCACGGGAACGGCACATTCGTTGATTGGTGGCGAATCCACCTCTCTTGCACTCAATATGTCGCTTCTTTCTGAGATGGTTCAAGAAGTACACAGATCTATCCCAATATTTCCGTTCACAAGTCATGGTATTGCCTTATGAAACCGGTGCATTCCCTCGTTAAATGTGGATCCCATTCCACTTATAAACCACGGATGGTTGTTTTAACATTCCTCCAGTTCTCAGGCGTAGATGACGATCCTGACATTCTCGAGCTTCTATTAATCATTAATTATTCTACGCCAATAGAAATTCCCCACTATGCGACAACACTGCACAATTTCTAACAAACTTCCGAGTGACGAGAAGTATAACAAGAGGCAATAAACTTGAAGAAGCGGTTTCTAGTGCGGTTTCTACACACCGTGATCTACGTCGCCAACGAGACTTCCTACATTCTGTATTTTCATGCGCCCTACTCATGAGTCTTCGTCGTTCATTTTTGGCTGTTGGATGTGGCTCGAAAGGCTTATGCACGGCTACCTGGATCCGATCCAGCCGATTCGATGCGGCCTGGGTTTGCTTAATATGTATAGGCTGGTTATGACCTTCATGTGCACTTAAAGGACGTTGCTCGCCGTGAGCAAAATATGAAAAGGAAAGGAAGTTAAGCGTGCCGTACTAGTCGTGGAACCCATAGGCAAGATTTACTAGAGAGCGGTGGCATCCGCGTGGCGGCGATTGTCATTGCCACTGCGATCAGACCGGGAGTCAGGAGCATCTATGTTATAGAGACGCGTGAGCGTTTGGGAATTTCTCCGCGCCGCAGCAACAAGAACGTACATTATCGAGTTGGTCTAAAATTCGGAGCAGAATCAAGCTCAATATCAATTATCATAGGTAGACTGGAGATGGGAGTATTACCATTCGAATTCAACACAACCATCACCTACAACGTAAAACGGAGATAAACAAACAGAGAAGGAATAAGAAAGCGGCCGGACTTACTGCTGGCGGAATCTCAGAGACGAAAGCAAGTAAGAGCCAAATGGTTCCCTTGAGAAGGAAAAGGGCGTTAAAGATAACTGAGAGAATCATGGCTAGCGAGAAACACAGCCACACCTGTTTCCAGAGGATGAGAGTCAGACCAAACGTGCAACCACCACTACGACGCAGAAGAACTAGGCCAACGAGCATGATTAGAAGCAGGGAAATGTCCGCAGAGATCACGGGGATGACGCCAAGAACTCCTCTTTCGGTGGTTGTGACGGATAAACAATTGAGTCGTGTAGGGTCCCATGCAGAACGGAGCTACGGATAGGATAATTATGAGTCCAGAGGGTCCAAAAATAGTCAAAATCGGTGATTTACCCGCACGGCATCTATGAATATACCAAACGACGTTAGTTAGTATGTTTAGAATCACAGGTCTGCCTGCCAGTGGCATGCCCAAGGGATGAGGGAAGAACTAACTTTGGATGCGAAACGCGACGCCGATCAACCACACACTGATTGATGTCACCATAACCACCCTATTTCTATTCCAGATAGCAGTGCTAGGGGTTATCCATGAGCACCTGATCCGAGGGGAATCGACGTTAGGTGGAAGGATAGATGAAGACGTACATGCGAAGAACAATCAATAGCGAAGCGGCGGCCGAGGCCAGGCAGAAAAAAGTCTAGGGAAAAGACAACAAGGATGTGTTGAGCGTTCTCTTTGAGCAACATAGGAGAGAGGAGGGCCCACAGCTACGGAAGAGGCCCAAAGCTTGAATATTCGTGTCTAAGTCAGAGAGGCCGCGCCCAGGTATGGTATGAACGTAGAGCATGGAACTCACCTGACAACTTATGTGGGTCGTAACGTCCATTCCGATAAGGATAAGTATCATAGCCACGAGACAAGCCACGCGCGCGAGTGAGTAGATCTATTTAATGAACAAATCAGCCCGGTGGCAGAGGAATTCAGTGAGAGAGCCCATCATTACGAACCCATATCGACCACCGGTAGGGAAGATAGCCCCGAATGACCATCCATTCATAGTCGAGCGTATTGAAGAACTCCCAGCTGGACAGAATAAATTTGAATAGCGCCAATATGTGAGAAGAAGAAGAAAGAAAAAAACGGGGTCAAAGACTGACAAGTAGATGCCACACAGTGCGTGCCAGAATTCTACAAACCCCATTGACACTGGGAAGAGGACCGAATCATCATTGAGCGTTCCAGATCCGAAAAAAAAAAAAACACGAGAGTAAAACCTCCCAGGCTACGCACAGTCGACCTGAGTGGTTAGGATACGATTATGAATGTTGACCATTGGCATCCCGGTAGCCAATCAAATACGGTGGGTAGTAATATGCGGAAGTGTTGTACTGTCCTTGGGGTGCGACCATCCTTCTGTATACTATGATGTATATATATACTACTATATGCACCAGCACTTCACGATGCAAGGCACGACACACACACTGACACCGTGAAAGTGAAACCTGGTAGTTGTGTTATTTGGGAAACTGACTGTTGTGATACTTGGGTGGTCAATTGAATAATATGTGCCTGTGCCAACAAGAAGGAAGAAAAAAAATTGGCGCTTATGAGAACTCTCCCCATGGAGAAAAAAAGAACTCGGCAAAGCCCTCCTGAAACACTGGTATATGATAGAGAGTAACGGAAAAGACACCGCCACGCATTGAAATATACGGTGGGATACTACTGATGCTCACCGTCTATTACAATGTGTGATGGTACTAGGGCTTTTCTGCCTGACTTGAAGACCCCACCCTTGGATTATGGGCCGCAACTCAACCAGTCACGGTGGAGGTTCGACAGGAATCACAGGATCGCGCTAAAGTTGAAACCGGGACTCAGGCACGTTGATGGACCTAGGAGAGCATGAGGCTACCATGAGCTTAGGAGAGCCTGAACAGTTGGGAACAGGAACAAAACGACTCGGATGTTGTGCCAATGCTGCTCAGGCTCCCAAGGATCCGGGCCCAATTCAAGATGCAAGGACAGCAAGCTGACTAAGCGGGCGAGCGCCCGTGAAGAGATCAGATCTACGAGGAAGAGGAACGGTCGTTGATTCGTTCTATACTTCCTGTTGAGACAGAACGATCCATAGTACAGTACACTGTACGTTAAACAAGGTCTGCAGATGCCGCGAGATTGTTTCACTTTCTTTCTTTCTTTCTTCCGAGTCGACCGCGGGGGTGTCGACACCTTAAAGACTATTGCCATTCCGTCAAACACGCAATTAATTATATATGCCCTAATAATGCGACGGCAGTGAGCAAACATATGTGTTTCCTCTCTCTTTCAATTGCATTGTATGATTTCGGCAGACTTCCGAGTCGAGCGAGTGTTGCCGTCGCTACAACTGCTGAATTATTTTGTCACGAGTAAGAGAGGGAGGTGAGAAGAAAAAAAAAACCCAATTCCGATTGAGTCAAACAACTCAAAAAAAAAAATTCGGGAGGAGAGAAAACGTACCGATGACTTCTCAACACGTTCTCCCTAACGCTCCTGCGTCGCTTCTTCTTCTTCCGCCAATACTGCCTGAAGGGCTTCTATCACCTGAGCGTGGACCTCCTTCCTCGCGGCGACCACACCATAATTCGTACCGAGCGTGCGCCCAAGACCAAAATCGAGCAGACGCCCACGATAATCAGTGATGATTCCGCCAGCTTCTTCGACGAGGAGCGATCCGGTGGCGTGGTCCTGCACAAACACAGGTTTTGTGTTGTTGGTTGCAGAATGAGAAGAAAAAAAAAACATCATCCGTTATATATAACGCACCCAGATCTTTTCCTGGTATCCACCAGCCTCACCACCACGTCCACCACCCGCAACAGGTAATCGCAAATAGACACCACCACCACCATCACCACGCAGAAGCGCAGCATACTTAGCTTGCGAGTCCATACGCACGGGTTCAGCGCGCACGCCCAGACGCGCCGCGACTCGCGCGTTGGTGTCTAACGCTGCATGCGCCTTTTCGAACGATTCGAGAAAAGAAAGCTCGTGTAGCGCTAAACGGGGCATGTTCAGACGAATGTGGCCGTGTGGCGTGAGCGTGTTATCGAACGGGGAACCGGAGGTGGTGGAAGGAGTCTGAGAATGAGGCGGCGTCGTTGGGACGAGGAGGGGTAGTTGGTGTGCGCCGTGCCCGCGCACCGCGACGAAAAGCACGCCTGTACCTCCGGGTTTTGCGCTAGCGTCGTCCTCCGGGGTAGCGGTCGAGCTGCTTGTGCTTGTGCTTTGGTATGACGATGGGAATTGAGATGGGATCAAAGGAAGGTTAGGGCAACCTATAACGCCGAGCTCGACGCGCGCATCGATTAACAGCGCGAGACAAACGGCGTATTGTCCGCCACGCAAGAACCCCTTGGTCCCATCGATCGGATCAAGCGTCCACATGCCTGTACAAGTAAACAATCAATGTAGAGTAGAGTAAGAGAGCAACTTGGAAGGGACGCACGTCCAGAACGTCCACCGGCATGGTTGCCTCTATCAATAGCTTTCAAAAGCGCATCGGCGCCCCATCGCTTCCCAAGACCCCACTCAGCCCGCTCGCCTTCATCGCCAATGTCGGAATCGGGTGATGAAGACGAAGACGAAGAGGGACGACGGGGTGGCTGCGACAAGATATCGTCTGCAAGCTCGACGACGCGAGCGCAGAGCGCCTGACTCGTTTCATTCGGCGCGCGAAGATCAGTAGCGTCTTCCTCGCCTACTATAGGATCCTCTGGGAAGGCTTGAGAGAGGATAGTGTTGATAACGGCTTGTGCAGAATAGTCGCCCACTTTTTAGATTTTATTTTATTTTTTGTGAAAACGAAAAAAAAAGCGTTTGTAAACGTTAGCACCGAGCCCCCGGCCCCGGGACAACCACTGTGTGTTATATTTTATTTGGTTTCACGGCGCACCAGTTACGGGGCTTTTGTCACCCTTGACGAGAGTCTCTCCTGCGACGAGCTTGTTGAAGATCGTTGTGGTTAGCGCGCATGCTCGACGCACGGCTGCGATGGCCACCTGTTGCTCAAGAGCGAATGGTACTGCTGGCATGGATGGAGATGGAGCAAAGATAAGATCATCACGCACAACAACAACAAACAGACATCAACTGAACTTTTCAGGTTCAAGGCGCGTTCACGTCCAACGTCAAATACAATAATGCGCTCACAGCCAAACACCCCCCTCCTTCCTCGATCTCTCCAAGACAAAAGGACTAAGAAAAGAGAAAAAAAAAGGACACAGACCCGAATGTGTTTTGGTACAGACAGACACGATCTGAGCAAGCGAAAACGAGGCAGAGAAAAAGGTGCAAAAAACTGTGTAAAAAAAAAGGAGAGCAGATTGCTTGCTATTGAACAATTGCATGAGTAATGCCAGGATGATGGGTGGGTGGGTAATTAGAAGTGGCACAGATGCGAGCTACGTACGATGCACAAACGGGGAAGAAAATGCATGACAAAAACGAACGGAAAGAGGACAACAAGGTGGTAGTAGGGGTAACACATAGGTAACTTAGAACATCTATCCTCGGTAATTGGCAAAATATGGGTGCACGAGCGCACGTTTTGCAGAGATGCGACGAGCACTGTCATATGAAAGTGTTTCCTGGGTTGGAAATACATTCAGCCACTGGCAATGACAATGAAAAGTTATCGTACCTTGAGTAGGTCAATTCCAGCTGCGTCTAGATACGGGACCTGCTCGGCGAGATTCTGCGCTGACCACTGTGGGAACGTAGGCTTGTAGTCTGGCAACTGCTTGACACCCGGCCACGACTCTTCACTTGGCGTGCCCAGTACACTACGTATCAAATTATCAGAATCCTCATCAACGACCCAAGACAAAAGAGGACGCGCGCGCTCCCACACTAGGTGTGTGGGTGTGGAGCACGCAAGGAGGTTTGACTGACCGAAAGATCTTGAAGATTTGATCAATTTCCGAATCCCCCGGGAAGAGTGGGATACCTCGCATGACCATTTCCGCAAAAATGCACCCGACCGACCACATGTCGATAGCGGTCGAATAATGACGTGAGCCAAGTAGCACCTCTGGCGCGCGATACCACAGCGTGACCACCTGTCAAAAAAAAGGGTCGTTTCGTCGTATCCGTAGCTCCAGCAGGGAATGAAAATAAATTATAAGAACCTCGTGGGTGTAAGTGCGCATGGGAATTCCGAATGCACGCGCGAGTCCAAAATCAGCTAGCTTGAGATTGTTTCTTTTGTCGATGAGGAGATTTTGCGGTTTGAGGTCGCGATGTAGGATCCGATGCGAGTGGCAGTACAATAGCCCCGATGTCAGCTGGTGTGTAAATTTCTATCCCACGTCGCAACCATCACGAAGACGACCAACGACAAATACACCATTAGCACCGCCAAAGACAAGGGGGAAAATGAAAAAAAAAGACCGCCACTCCGCCACACAGGAACTCAGCCAGCCATTGCCTCCGTAAACCGGGGGAATATGCGCTCGGAGTGGACCGGCATGTCTAGATTCGTCATGCCGAACCCGGCGCGTGAGTCACGTGATACACGCGCCAATTGTACACAAATCGATTTCCCGAGTCTTTGGGTTTCGGAGCCAAAACCGTTGGCAGGTTGAGGCGAGGCAACGGTGCCGCGCGAGCGCTGATCGCGCGGGCATATTGGGCGCAAATGTGAACGCGTTATTTGCGTACAGGCCCGCGGAGAAGCGGGAGAGGATAGGGAGAAAAAGGAGGAAGTGTAAGGTAGAGAGATAAAAATCATTACCTGGCAAAGCTCGAGCGAGATGGGCTCGCCTTGTGAATTTCCAGCCTCCATGTAGCGCTTCAGGTCGACATCGAGAAATTCAAACACGAGGTAGAGCTTCTGATCCGCGTGGACGATATCCAATAGCCTGGTGATTTTCGGTCGTCAATCACAACAACTGCTGCGGATGACTCGCGAATTGCGAATTGAGCGGCGGTGCGCACGCACCGAACGATATTGTCATCTTTGAGCTCCTTGAGTAGCGAGATCTCGCGGATGGCGGTGCTCGGTACGCCCTCGTCCTCCGCCTCCAGTCGGATCTTCTTGAGCGCGACGATTTGGTTCGTGCTGACGTCACGCGCCTTGTACACGACGCCATAGGTGCCTGTTGTGTGTGTGTGTGTGTGCGTGTGTGCATGCGTGCGTGTGCGATAATCACACAGCCACACCGAGCGTCCCAGTCAGCGGTGCTGGCTCTCGATATGAAGTTCCGGGGTAACGCGCAGAAGAACGCACCTTCACCTGTACGTTCGGTGAGCACTTTGTGGAGCAAGACGCGGGGGAAGAGGTAAAAATAAAACGCGAACGCACCGACTTTCTCTATCTTGGCGTAGCTGTGCGCCGGCGAAAGGGTTGCCACCACGGGTGGGGAATTTGGATAATAATAAGCGTGAAGGCTCTATAGAGAGCGAGGATGGGTGAGCTGGCTACGCACCGATCCATGTTTCAGTCTTGTAGATAGACAAATCCTTGCGTTGCGTGTGCGTGTGAGTGTACGAGTAGAGAGTGCGCGCGCGTGAGTGAAGACGCGTCAAGGGAATGGAGCGGGGAAGGTAATGGAAGGAGGCCAAGTTGCGTGTGCGTGTGTGTGCGTGTGCGCAAGGCAAAGTGTGTGGCAGCAAACACTAAACCGCAAGAGGAAATAAATTTAGTTTCCTTTGTCCGGTCTTAGAGCTTTTGGGATCGTGTGTTCGTTGTGGATTGGAGCGTGTGATCGAGTACTGATCTTGAAACACTAGCGTTGTGTGAGGCTATATGAGTCGTTCTTGTGATACGAGTGAGGAAGACCAAAAGGCGCAGGTGGAAGATAAAGGGGGGAGAAGATGGCACAAGGTAACGAAGGAAGGTCGAACCCTTTTATAAAGGTTGCGGTGGACCTTTGCGATGAGGAGGGGGAGTGGGGGAACCGATTGCTTTGGGGGGTTTTGTGTTGGGAAATATTCACTCTCAACCCTGAGATTACCTAAGCCCAATTTCGCATTTGCATCGCAAATCGCCATCGAGTCGAGTCGAGCCTGAGCTGAAGCCCAAACTGGATCGTGACCGCCACCGCCGGTTGGGTAATGATACAGTAAAGGGACGGCGCGGACTTTTGGTGGGCAGAAACACATATTTTATTAATTTCAAGAGAAGCTAAAGCGACGGGGGCTGTTTGATATACAGTATATGAGTGCACATTGCATGCACGGTGTGTTTGACAAGTTGACAAGCGTATTCTCTGTCGCGTTTCGGATGCGAGCCTTCCATGCGCGCAAATGTACGTGTATACGTACATATGTAAATCTCTACTCTTTATCAGGCCAGCTTATTACTAGTCGATAGTCGACAATCCCATTTCCCACACCGATTTGCCCTTCCATCCTCGGAGCGCGCACATCGCTTGCACTATCATAGGCAACTCCACCACCTCTTTCTCACCCCCACCCGAGGGAAATTGGCCGGCCGGTTCGTAAGCTAGAACGAGTCACGGAACAGTGGCGCCGCGCTCGCTGTTTCGGTTGTTCCCAAAAGGTACCGGAGCGAGCGGCATGAACGTTGTATAACAGTAGTGTAGAAATTCAATACCTGCCCTGAGTATATCCTGTCGGCATGCCTGCATTATAACGAGATCATAAAATATCACCTTCAATCTTTCTACATCATATTACCGTATAATGCAAAGCACGATCGGTCATTGTAAGTCCGGCATACTAAAGTCACCTAGCCTTTAAGCGGTGTTCTTACTATCTCTCTCCAACTGGAGAGGCTAGCCCACAAAGGGCCTGAATGCGCAAAACTAACTCGCTTCCCAGCCCTAGCCCACCCGCGGACCAGGGAGATATCGGACCAAGGCACGAGCGCGCGTGCCACATACTGTATCATAAGTCTTCTGATCGTGGCGATTACACTAAACGTACAAGAGACACACCCACTAATAACCTCTGGGCAGTGATTCTTTCCCCGTCATCAGTGCTGCTCCAACACGCGTCATGCAGGTCGTGGCCAGGTCGGCTCCGTCGGCCGTGGCTGCGTCAGGTCGATATACTGCCCAGGTATTGGATCTTCACCTACAGTATGCGCTCGTTAGTACGGCGCTTGGAGCGATTTTAAATAAGCAATAAAAATCGCAATTTAATAGAGAGATGAGGCATCCCCTCTTCACTCCGCCCATGGCTTCCGAGCGAACGTGACACACAATCAGATCAGCCAAGGAAGCCAAAAGGGGATAACACCGGGCAAGCCACGTCAACTCCTGTCGTACAACGTGCCGCCAGGCATTCCCGCTGTGGTGTGACAGACGGAACGCAAACGGGAAAGCACTATGTCCCGAGATGATGGACGCACTCCTATCGATGATATTTTGCTCCCCACCATCGTCTTCCTCCTCCTCCTCCTCATCGGGATTCCAACGGTCTCGCGCTGCAAAGTTGGGGTCACTTGCGCGGTCCACTGCGAGGTCGGCTAGCATCCGCGCCGTAGAGTCCTCTTTTTGTTTCTGCAAAGTCGCTTCACGCTGTGCACGTACGCGCGCAAGTTCGGGGAGATATTCCCTGTGCGCAAAGTAAGTCAAATGACCAATAGCAAAAATAACACAAGGGAATGGACCTTTCGTATTCCTCACGTGAAGCCTCTACAGCTTGGAAGAACTCGGCGACACCGTCGCCCGTCATACTGGATACGCCGACTGACTGGGAAAGTGAGGTCTGAAGGCTAAACGGGAAACCACGAGGACCAACCTTGAGATGTTTGTAGAACTCATCCAGGACTAGGCTCATGCTGTTCATGAGACTGTTCATGTACGTCGGTGCGCCATCGTCGTCGGTCGTGCTTTGATGTGTTGCAAGCGCTTCCTGGAATACTTCGAAATCTTGCATCCACTCGAGTGCAAAGTCGTGCGGCTGAACATCAGTCTTGTTGAAGACGATTATGAACGGAAGCTTGGTCTTGTAGAGGATACTAAGGGGTGAACATGAGTCATGCTCAGAATAGGACAAATGGGAGAGTAGGCTGCAAGTCCAAAGAAACACAGATCTCTGGATGGCGAAGAGGACTCCCAGTGCTCCCACCAATGCAAAGCGAGGATGACAACATACCTGCACGCATATAGCATATTCGACATGAACGTCGCAGGCGCGACGGCACGCGGTGTGTCTACAATATATGCGATCACAGTCGGGAGTGCAGACGCAACGGCATCTGTGATAATTGCGCCGGACGCTGACCAGGTAAAGATCTCGATTTGACCGGGTGTATCAATAATCACATAACTGGACAGATGCAGCGCGCCCGTAAGAATTGACCCTCGATACAGATAAAGAAATGGCCGCGCACTCTACGTTTTCAGCGCGCTTTTCGACAAGGTTGAGGACTTGGTCAAACTTTGTCGTAAAGAGATTGAGGGCAGTGAGGATGCCACCGTTGGGCCCTAGGTTATACCTTGGAGGGACGAGCTCAGCGGAGAGGGCAGAGTGGAACTGCGACTGCGCACTCCCTCATGACTTGGTGATAGTCTACCGTGTCTCGAATGTCAATGTTGGCCTCGTAAGAGATATTCGTTACGGCGGGGTCCAGGTTTAGGACATAAGGGGGAGCGGGCGGTGACAGTGCATGCAAATGGGCATTAAGTCTCTGTACGAAAGTTGACTTTCCCGAGCCTGCCATTCCAATGGCGATGATGCAGACTGGTTTCCTGGCCGCGGCCATGGTAGGAGAGAAAGAGTGTGACTGGCCGTGACTCGAAATTGAGACTCCGAGAGCAGCGATAAAGGGGAGTTTCACTCGACCAGCCACTAGGAGGAGTGCTCTGTTCCCTTTTCTGCCTTGCTCCTTGCTATTTCGCCTCTACAATCACCTTTCTGCCCTCTCCATGGACGACGATATCCAGTTTTTAGGCATGGTGTCCCCCATCTCTTCCAGTAAACCCTCGTATCCACACCCTACTAACCCTTCAATGAGCCCCCCCGTCTCGGGTGCGTCCTTGGCTGTGCACGCTGATGACACCAACAGCCCTGTCCTGACATATCCCCTCATAGGGATAATGCTCGTCATTCCCAAGTCGGGCGACGAGCCCACCCAGACCCTACGATTCATCAAATCTCGCTCGGCCGTGGTCCACATCGGTCGAGCGTCTTCCTCTATCCCAGACCCAGACAAGTCACCCGATAGTATCCAGTTTCGTTGCCCCGTCATAAGCCGCCGACATGCAAAGCTCATGTTCTCCTCTGGACACGTATGTGCTCTTATTCTTGCCACATGTGCCGTCCTATATATGACTCACATCCGCACATGTGCAGGTGTACATCGTGGACCTACATTCCCATCATGGCACCCACCTCCTCAGACGGGATGAAATTCTCTCTCGCCCTGTTGTTCCCGATGTCCCGATCGCTCTCCAGGACGGCGATACCCTGACCTTTGGCAAGGCCGTTGGCAAAGAACCCTTCAGTGTTTCCCCAGTGACCGCCAACGTCATGCTCATTTACGACACCGAGGCTGTCCAGAGCCCTACAATTTCACAGCCGGTTATTTCACTTGTTGACTCTCCCTCCCTCCCTACTACCCCCATCAAGGGTAAGGACCAAGCCGAAGCTCCGAAGGCACCTAATGCCGGGCGCTACGGTCTTTTCGGCCCGCATTCTTCCCCTTCCTCTCAATCCTCTCCCGGATCCTTCGACGAGGATTTCTCCCCGAGTGACCGCGACTGTGAGGAAGATGAGGACGAAGACGAGGACGAAGATGACTATCTTGATCCGCTGGAGGAGTATCCTACTATACCCTTCGTTGGTCATGGTCAAGCCCAGGGCCCGAGCGCCTGTTACGCTTCTCTGCCATCCCTTCATGGCCTCGGCCTGCTCGCCTCGCGCCATGTGATGCATCACGCCCCTCCTATGCATATCCCTGTACACGCCTCGCACACGCCCTTGAACATGCACACCCAAATGCCTTCATCTCTGGTCACCGAGCGTAGGTCTTTCGTCGACCCATGGTTGTTTGATTGCTCCCAGAGAATTACTGCCCAAGATCCAGCGAACGTGAGCCTCGGAACTGGCGCCGATGAGCCCATGGACATCTCCCGTCCGGCCTCTCCGCCCATGGCGAACGCCTTGCATCACGTCCCCGATGTAGTCATCGACGAGGCCCTTGCGTCTGTCTCCCAGACAGAGGCGCATGTCAATGCGAACACCGAAGAGCCGTTGGTTGTGGGAGCTTATCCGGGTTCGCCGGTTCGCAGTGTTATCGTGTCGCCATGGGATGATGCGGAGGAAATACCCCATCCCGGACCACGACAACAGCAGGAGTCCATGTTCCAGCCCCAAGGGCAACTTGCACCTCCAGCTGAGGAAAGGACTGGCCCGTCGTCCGTCATAGTAGAGGCCTCCGAGGGTTCCGAGAAACTCACTGAAGATGTAGCCTCGGACGTCGATGCGGATGGCGAAGCTGATGTTGACCCCACTCCTCCTCCTGCCACTGTCACAGCATCTGCACCGGTTCCTCTTGAGCCGGCGCCGTTGGTTATGTCAACGGCCAATGCTGTTCCCCAGCTGTTCCCTGCTCCGGCCGGTGTTAGTGCCAATGCCGCCCCCGGCACGACCATCGACGCACGCCTCACTTCGCTTGACAAGGCGCTCGTCAATCTTTGGGTGCGTAACTTGCTTCAAACGTTTTTCTTCCTCAGTATGATCATACTTGACTCTACAGAGTAACGTCCTGCGTATGCAGATTGCGCACCGCAAGACACAAACTGACCACAAGATGCTCTCGGACCGCACCGATGCACTTGCGGCTCGTGTTGATGCAGTTCAGGCCGGCCTTCGCGGCGCCATGCATGGTGACGATGAGGTAGACGCGCTCAGATCTCGCGTGCAGGCCGCCGAGGACTTGCTCTCTCAGCTGCAGGGTCGTTTGTCAGCAACCGAGGGGGCACTCGTTGATGCGAAGGTGCAGGCGGAAGCGCTGAGAACGGAGCGGGCTGCTGCTGCTCTTGCTCAATTGGCCATGTCTGAGGTAAGTCCATATATGCACGCGCCCAGTGCGCTGTGCGCTCATTTGGTGCAGTCGGATGCTGCTGCTCTGACAACGACGACCGTGCAAACGCGCAAGCGCAAGCGCACCACCGACGATGACGCAGATGATGGTGAAAACAATGTTACTGAGGGCGACGAGCGAGCATGCAGCCGAAAGATTCCAGCAAAGAAAGCGAAGCCGTCGATGCGCGCGCGCGGCAGTGCAGACAACAGCGGCTGTTGTCGTCGGTGCTGTAGCCGCATGGTCCGCTCTTGCGTTTGTGTGAGATGTTTCGGTGTTTCGATGTTGTCTCTGTACTGTTTTCTGGGTGAGTAGATTCCCCCCTCAACTCCATCTCTTTCGATCAGGCCTGGGTCTTAGAAGTCCGGGACACTACCATTTTCTTCTTCCTTCGTTCTTTTCCGTTCTTGAGGGATCTGTGGTGATGGTGCTGCAGTCGCAGTGCAGAGAATTGGCTATGAATTTTGCGTATGTGTATGTAATTCTGTGCAATGTACGGAAAGACGAAAGACTAGTGCAGTATGTAAAAGAGAAAGAGAAAATAAAGAAAATAAATAAAAGTTGTTTGTGTTGTTTCCTCTTTCGAGTTTGTTTTTGGCAAGTGGTGCGGGTGTGGAGTGGAGTTGGAGGAGTGGAGTCGGATGTATTTAAGTTGGTATGATCTAAGTCTAATAATCTTCTTCTCCCCACACTGTCAAGATCTCCTATTGGTATTCATCATGGCAGGACTGTACGTTCCTAATATCCTATCGTAATAATAAACTCATATCATCATGGACAGTGCGGACGTATGTTCTCTCATATTGGTGCGTGCAGTGCTCTACCACCATCGTTGCCCCTATGCGTGTCCTATTCATTACACATATATTTACCTATCCTCTTCCTCCCCTGGTGCATACGTGGATATGATCAGACGAGCGCGTTCTTCATAGGCGTGATATTAGGCACGGCGCTCATCGCTCAAAAATGTCAAGCGCTTATCGACGCCACCAAATCCTCGTGCGTTCCATCTTCTTTTCAGTCGTCATCATACCGTAACTTACCGTAACACTTTTGTGCCCCATACTGGGTACTACAAACATTCTTTTTTTCTTTTTTTGCTTTTGATTTTGATTAGGTTGGAAGAACGTGGATGGATAGTGTCTGGCCATGCTCATCCCTCTTCTTCGCGTGAAAG
>WHVC01000340.1:0-23886 GCA_015178925.1 Russula emetica | reverse complement strand
TACGCAAAGGGTACCTGATGTACGTCGGGAATCATGAGACGCCTTCAATTATGGCCCCGGGAGCCTCAAGCTGTGCAGTCGAACCACCCTCTATCTCACCGCAAAATAAAAACTTGTCGTCACTCTTCATGTTGCCGAAATCTCCTGGTCTGAACCCACATCGATCGGAAGTTTTCCATGGTGCGACGCGCAGTCGAGACTGTATGTTATTGTCAGGTGTTCTCTTTATAGACCACTCTAGACGATACTGGACTGCGGACAACGGCAACGGTGCGCGCTTTCTGCTAGTTCGCCCTTCCATAGCCCACCCCAACAAATTATTGACATCGCCTACTATTACTATTGTCCTCTCGACATCGCCAAAGGTGGGCTAGACCGCCAGCAGTATCGTACGACTGGATATCAATTCAAGAGGAAGACACGATTTCGATTTCAGGCTCAGGCTTCATCCCAAAAGGTGGCTATGCAACTACCAGAATCGTCCCTACCACCTACTAGTAGGTTACTACTCCCTCAATTGAAGTGCGGCGCGACATGCGCTTCGGATCGGGTCTCGTCTCTTGCTGTTACAGCAAAAACAATGAAACTCAAAGGGAGGTGCCGGCGCATCAAAGGCGGAAAGACTTTTCAATCGTCATTAATATGGTGACGTGTGGTCATATATATAGTAGGAAATGAATGCAAGGCCGCCTCACTTCCTATTACTCCATTCCCCCCCACGACTCATCATTGCAGGTGACAAAAGAGTCTTTTATGATAAGGAACAAAACGACCTTGGGCGTGTTGGGACCTGCAAGTCCCACGCTTTTGGGTAGTTGATAACTACGATCAACGCCGTGTTGCAAGTGTGGGATGTGGAAGGCATCATCCCAGCTCCTGCTTGACTTTGTAAGAGCACACTCAAGTTCGGGTTGCCACGCTTTTCAAAAGCACTGGCATGCCTGCCAAATCAAAACCGGACCCGGTTTCTGCCCACTATACCAAAAGTGGTCCAAATCCGGTTTTGATTTAGCAGGCACGCTTTTGGAAAAGTCTGGCAACCGAACGCACTCTAAAAAAGTCCGGGATGATGGTATGATGGTGCTGGTATCAGCTCGACGGGAAGCTATATCACTGCGCGTGCCATGCAGTGAGGCAACCCGACCATCTAGTCCGCTTGACTATCTAAGCGCACAACACCGCTGATGGTGGCGACGGCGACGCAAATTGGAGAGGTAGCGCGGTCCCACCTCTGGGAGTAAATGACTGATGATCACAGGATAGCAGGTGCACGACCGGCGCCTAAATTCTCAACCTCAATGTCACTTGACGCCCAGCATCCTATTTCTGTGATCATTTTTTCGCCAAGAGGTCAAGAAGTGTTGGCGAGTTGGGAGAAGAGCCGAGGAGAGGCAACTTATGGTTGTCCGTCAAAGTGAGATTTATTCCCTTCAAGTGAATGAGTGAACGAAAGACAGTGGGTGATCTACCAAAACATGCGTTTAGACTACATAGATAATTATACACTACAGTACAGTGCTTGCACGGTTCCTATAATGGCCTCGTGGAGACAATACAATGCGTTCGATACGGCACCTGAAAAATAACAGGCATCAGCGACCCTCGTTTTGCGCTCAGCAGAGAAGGATCAGAATGGATTTTAGGCAATCTGTTAATTGTCTCCATGTTTTGTGACAGAACAGGTCTGAAGAGTATTCATCAAATCAGATAAGAAGAAATCGCTGCTTACTAGGACAGAGATGGTCCTCGGAAGTGTTCAGTGAAGAGCCTACTGGGAAAGACTGTCGCTGATTAGTACTAGTAATTGACGGTGTGAACAAGTTAAAAACGAAATTTCAGAAGCCATGCATGTTATGGAGATCCGCACGCCCATGTGGGTCAGAACAGGTCTGAGAGAGATATCATCCCAGAGAGTAGATGTAAAAAAGAGGGAACATTGTAAATCAGATACGTACCATAAGGCCGCAAACGTGTGATCGTTATGGTGGTGTAGATGGACGTGCTGTCGGGATATATTTATATGCCATCCGAGTCGGATTATCTTCTCCGTAAGGCCAATCCTGTTCCTCATCCATATTAATGTCCTCCACATCGCAGTCCTCGACGAATACACCAATGCCTGACCCGTCCTCGGGGTCGAGTATCATTTCGCGACCCCCAGGTGCTGCGTTGGTAACCAGCTGCAATTTGCGCAGTGCAGCGATGAGATCATCTGCCAGCGGCATGGCATTGGGTGGCTCTTCTGTGACCTGTTCCCACCCGACGGGGGGTGAGCCTGGAGGCGAGATGAGAAAGTTTTTCTCGATTGCCGGTGGGCGTAGGTGGGTACCGCCAGGCGGAGTCACGGGAGTCGGGTCCGCTCGAAAAACTCGGAGGACAAAGGCTGGGCTAACAAGCCCGGGAGTCAGAAAATAGAGCGGTATGCAAGTGGGTCGTAAACATACGTCTCCGGAGTGGCATCGATCTCCAACCCGTCGCAATACGTCTTGGCTTCGTCAGCACTGTCCTCGGATTCATAGACGACGACGACACGCGCAAAAGTTTTTAGAGGTGCCCACGCACGGATTTTCCCGTGTGATGAGAAGTGGTGGTGTAGGGCGTCCATCACTCGCGGGTGGAAGAAGGGGAGAGGTAACTGGGTAAGCACAAGTGTGTTGGTGCTCTTAAAAGGTTCTGTTGCAGGTGGTGAGGCAACTAACGTTGGTGAAGAGTTTACATCATGGGTCAGGCCGGGCATTTAAGGGTCTTGAGAGGTCAGTAGGATGATGGTGGTTCGAGGATGAGTGATATGAGGTGAAGAAAAAGTGCCAACGCAACGCAACTTTTGTATCCGGATTAGATTACGTGAGCACAGCCCCGTGCCATCATGATGCAGGGCCAGCCATGATAGCCATCGCACAGCCATTCCATACAGTACTGTAATTCATTCAACAAGTGCACCTACGGTTACGGTATTACAGACCTACATGCAGGGTAATCTAACAATCGAAGGGTGGCACACTCGTAGCTACCAGCTATGACACAGAATATTCTCAATTATCATCTGCAATACATGCACGGTCTCCCCTTCCAACTTGAACATGACTCCATGGCACTGCCATCGCAATGTTTACGCCAACACGGGAAAAATAAAGTCAAGAGAAAATTTCTCTCAGGACTTCTCACGGAGGCGATCACGAATCTCATCCTGCCTGCGGCGCAACGCCTCTACCTTTTCCTCGGAGGAAGCGTCATATTCCACAGTCACTTGGTTGAAACTGGAGGATGGTAAATCGATTGATAAGACGGATACACAGTAGGGAACAGAGAAAGAGCGTACGGATTCTCAGGCGACTTCTGGAATTGCTTGAAGAGCAAATCCTATTGACAGACGGAAATCAGCTCCGGTAATCGCACACTGCGCAAAATGATGCGCAGCACCTTGTACTGCTGCAAACGTAGCCCTGGTTGCTGTGAAAATAATGACTTTAAGAGCGGAGTCAGCAGAAAGCGGTGATGGGCCACGTACCTCTGATCGGATATTAGGGAGTTCCCGATCCATGTAAGCGTTGAATGCGGCCTTGAGGCGAGGAATAAATAGTAAGACAAGACTAAAAGAGAAAGGAAGTACCTTGAATCGTCTCTGCAGAGGGCGAGTGTTTGAATGTCAGATGCACCAGCCAACTCAGGAACGTACCTCCGGGTGTTTCTCAACGGTAACAGCTGCCTGATTCCCGAGACTCGCCTTGTCCATCTTCGCAGTAACAACGTCTATCAGATCAAGTGCGTTGTCAATGCCCGTGGCAGAGAAGCTCTCAATCTCTTCAGCTTCGCCACCATTCTTGCTGGAGCTTTGTGTAGATTCCTCGGGAGCAACTGCCGGCGCACCCCCAGCGGCGATGGCACCAGGGCCCGCGGGCTTTGATTGCGAACTGGCGGCTTTCTTCGAGCCTGCCTTTGTCTTTGGAGAAGCCTTCTTTGAGGACGTCTCCTCTTCTTCTGCGAGCAATCGGGCGTTCTCTGCTTTGCGAGCAAGCTCCGCCTTTCGCTTCACTTCCTTATCCTCCTTGGCTTTGTTGGTCTTTGCGCCCTCTCCCCACTTATCTACTTCTCCTCGTTCCTAGGAAACGTATGCGTATGCCTGAATTGAAAACGGAAGGAGGGACATGAGCCTCGAAAGATTGCGCGCACCTTTGCCTCGACTGCTGCAGCGCGCTTGATTAACTCGTTCTCAGCCTTCTTTGCGCGGCCACTCTCTTTCTTCGCGTTTCCTCCCTTGGGTGCCATCGTCGTATTTACCTGGTTATTTTCAGGTATCCGAGGTCAAATGGACAATAAGTTGGGGGTGATCGATTATCGAGTGAGTCAAGGGATAAAGAAAGCTCTTTGGTGGCGTCGCAATCAGGGCGTGACTTGTCAATCTAATCTTATCGCTATCGTATTGGCCGCCGCCTTATCAGATCTTCGACCACGAGGCCATGAGGACAGGCAGCGAAACAATTCTCGCCCACAGCTTATTCGGTAAGCCCAGTCTCGTCGAAACGTCTATTTTCCATACCACGTTTTTTTTCATCCCCTTAACTATACCATCTTTTAACCCTCACTTCCCCAGCTCCAAGACGATCAGAGTCGATCTCCCAGATTGAATAATGATGGATAATGTCCGAGTCGACCGCTGGGCCACGGGGGGCTCATGTGCGTTGTCACCTTTCCCGTACTTCACTGCTCTGAACGGTGGTGCAGATGGACCCGTCATTTCGCAAACAGACCTCTACCTTCTCAAACCAAACTTACAGATCCATCCCATCCTCACCAAATCCCATAACTTCATCCTCATATTCAACCTCCTTACTGGTGCGTCCTTAATTATTGCAACCAAATATCAAAAAATTTCATGCTTATTAACGTGTGAAGGTTACACGGGGGGATTTAATGAGCAGCAAACCGACCGCGACCACCCATTCGATGCGGCGAACCAGCCTGCAACTCTTCCCCGGGTATCAGTGATGCATATCATCACGGAACGCTCACCATGGTGCACGACGGTACGCAACGATTCAGGTGTCACGCTTGGCGACATATGCGGGCAGATGCATAAAGAGTGAGTAGACATCTCATGCGCGGCCACCCTGCGCTGACTGCACTAGCTATGTCGAAAATGTAATTACCGAGAGTGAACTGGCCGCAACACAGCCACGCATCCAGGAGCGCATTAAGCAGGTTGCCGCACGCAATGCTACCAACCTGACAGGGCCTCAGTGGAATGGATTCTATTCGTCTCCCGCCCCGACGCCACTGAATCGACTGAAGCGAGTAGGTATGTAGATATCCCCATGGAGGCACGTGTGGCGCCATAGCTGATTATTCTGCGCCCTTTGTACAAGATTGGTTGTGCGAGGCTCATTTCTTTGACTTGTTGCATCGAGATGATCGATATGCTGAACAACGTCTCGGTTTTGCTGCGCCAAACACCTTTGTGATGAAACTTGAGACATATGCTAACTGAGCGGCTGCTCTCCCGCCTCATCAGGATATGTGATAACTGTAGTACATCAGAATACATATGAATGAATGCAAATTGATGGGAAAGTCAATGGAAGATTCGCTTTTGGGTTTGGGTTTCTGTGAAGTAAAGGGAAGACAGTCACATGATCCCATTTGATCTCATATGATGGACCCCGTGATGCTACACGTGTTTCGACGTCGAGAGAGTTTCTCACGTTCCCACTCACCGTCCCGGACGTTCCTCGGGCTCGGGCGGTTGCACCTCGGCCTGTTCAGAGTTACTCTGACCTCTCATCGTTGCGTTCGGTGCGAGTTGCGAGTTGTCGCGTATTTCCCCCCACATGTGCCCTAAATGGATAAGCCCTTTGCCCACGTTGTTGATCAAGCTGAGGTTATCCCCACGTTCCCTTCATCGTCCCAGCCACGCACAGCGCGTTCCTCGATAGTTATATCTTATCTTTCCTCCCTTAGAAAACAGAAACTCCCGATCACGTTCTGACAAATTTTTGAACAGCGCCCTTGTCCCGACTCTTGTCTCTTCGTGCGTACACTCATTTCCGCTCCTTTTCTTTGTCTTCAAATCTGTGTGTGAGAGCAGCTGAATCCGTGGAAAAAAAGTTACTCGAACATTCGACTATCATGCCTGACTCTGAGCCCTCCACCCCCTTCATCCCTCCCAGGCCAACGCCTCTAGGGAACTCCCCCGCCGTCCTCCCTTCTGTCATTCCAATGTCTCCCAGCCATAGCCAGGTATGCCGTGCCCCCCAAAATTGGTATACAGTGTTCACCGCCATCCAAAACTGACAACACCGCCTCCAGTCTTCGACCTTATCTCCTCCCGTTGCGAACGCGTTCTACTCCCCGTACACCGGCCAACCCTTTATCCCGCCTTCCATGGCGCCCCCTGGATCTTATTACATGCCGACCGTCCAACTGCCGGACAATGGTCAACCTCATTCCATCCCTCCACCGGCTCATCCGCCTGGGCCACAACATCACCCTCCTGGTGTATCCGCAGACTGGATAGGTCCACCGACTGGACAACAGCCAGCGGGATATGCGACCCCTTATAATGCACATGCGGGCTTAGTACCCTCTCCATGGTCAGCTGCCATGTCTACACCTTTCGGGGCGTTCGGCGCGTATGCACCGGCGCTACCACCGACGAACCCTCCAGCTGCGCAAGGCCATTTCGGCCCTCCTCCAGGTCCCCCTCCAGCACAGGGGTTTCCGTTTCCGTATACTACTCCAGGGCCACAGTTTGCCGTACCGCACGGGTATCCAATGGCCGCCTATCAAACGCCAGCATGGCCTGCTGCTCCCATGGCGTTCGGCGCGCCACCGGGGCCCCCACCGCCCGCTGCACCGCCGCGCCAGCCTGAGCGGCTCACGCGCGCCGAGCGCTACGACAAAATCGGACATTTCTCTGCAGGGCCTCATTGTATGCGAGCGCATTTTACTTGCGTGACGAAACTTTTATAACTCATGCTGTGCACCCATACGTACAGATGGCCCCGTACTCGAACCAATGTTGGTGAAGGCTGTGGGGGCAAAACTGCAAATGAATCCCCTTTTGCTTCCTCTTGGGGACGAAGATGACCACGCGCATCTCCGGTGGAATATGCTCTTCTCGACCGCACACTGCCATCGCTCGACAGATCCGACTCACCGTTCATGGTCTAATGGCCGGCAAGAACCAGCGACATTTCCGCGCGTGACTGAACTCCGCCTTGTCTCGCGTGTCTTTCCGTCGATCATTGACGTTCACGCGACGAAACGGACTATCGGAATCACCTGCGGGGATCTGATCGAACAATTGTCCGACCACCTACAACGGCGACTGCGCAAGGAGGACTACGAGGGCGCGTCGGCTGCTCAACGACGGGCGATCCGGGACGCATACCACCACAATCGCTCGCGGACCATGGGCGTGCCAGGCGGACAATTGGGAGACGGACTCAAGGCGCTCGACTGGCTGGGTACGCAGACGATGTTCGGGGGCATAGAGCAGAACGAGCAATTCTTGCTTGAAAGGTTTAATGTCGTGATGCCATGCGTGCTCGAGCTAATTTGCGTGGAGCGGCCTTTGGTTGAGGATGATGAAGAGGATAGACGCCAAACGAGGAGGCGGAGTAGGCATATGTCGACGTCACGTCCTTCGAGCCGCGTGGATGACTATGCCTCTTCGTCGTCACGAGAGTAAGAAGACACTTCTCTATCTCATATGTATAAGTTCCGCGGCCTTATGAAGTGGCCCATTGTTGTTGTTTTTGTTTCTTGTGTTTCTTGTGTTGTTGTTTTTTGGTGTGTGTGTTTTTGTCTTATTCGCCCTCTTTGCACGTACCTTAAGGTTAAATGTGTCTGAAAGATTGTTGTTTTACCTACACGCCCTCCCCTGCTAGCTAGAATGGAATGCGTACAAGTATTGTAGAGGAAGGATTCTTTTTTTTTTTGATGATCGATGGATACCAATGACTTTTTTCTTTCTTTCGTTACTCTACTGGTACCAGTTGTACTGTACTGTACTGTACAACATCCCTTTGTATCCAAATTCAATCATCAAAGGACCGCCGCCGCCCAGCAACCACCGCTCAGCGCTCAACTCTGGCCGTGTGATAAACATTTTTCTGTTTCTGCTGGCGCATACACACTGCACACACACAGGGGGAAAGCTGAAAGTTGAGCTTGCCACTTGCCACTTGCCAGCTATTTCTGTTCTGGAAGAGATCACTTGATCACTGCGATCGATCACCGCCACCTAATAGTAGCCCCCTGATTTAAAGAGTGCTTGTGCCCCGTGGGCTATGCTCTACTGTGCTGTTACTTTGCTGTGCTGCATGCGGTACCGTGAATTTACTGATTTGTCTAATGATGCAAAGATTCAGGAAGAAAATTAAAAGATACTTGCGTGGTTTGTGCTTGTGTGGGTTTCGACTTTGCGGTTCAATTGTCACCACACGCGCACACTTTGGTGTCTCTGAAACATCGCCATAGACAGCGATGCTACGTAGATCTAATGGAAGTACATGATGATGAGGGATATGACACAAGACCGTCATATATGTCCCTTTTTAAAAAATCAACATACTCAAAAACCGTTCATACCCATACCTATCCAATCTCCGAACAGCAAACTTATAGATTCACCATTATGCGTACGACGTATACTTTCCGCGATGGTCGCACTGATATCTAACGTCACTAATTTGGTACAGCCCTTTTGGTGCTCACGTTGTGGCGTTGTATTTGTAACCTACGTTTCACAGGGAGGATGAGCAGGAAGCACTGATCAGTTTTGGTATAAAATGGATGCATACAACAAGGGTTTCCAATGGAAGATTCTCGATGACACTCATGCTTACTTCTGAGAAGAGGCCTGTGCCGATGGACAATTGAGAAAAAGAAGTAGAAGAGGCAGAGTACACGCACCGTGAGAAACTAGCGCGTAAGTCCTCGATGCTCCATTCTCTTTTAAAGACCGGGCGGCCAATGCCAACGTCGACCCGGTGTCGATCATATCATCCACTAGAATCGCAACCTAGACAGGACCAAGTCAAACGACAACAGATCCAACCGTAAGAGGGGAGCAGAGAAGGTGAGAATACGCACCTTGCCTTTGACGTCGCCGACGAGAAGTTCCATTTTTTCCGGTGCATCTACGGCTTTTCTATCTCGTTTTCTATGAAAGAGTGCAAATTCTAGACCGAGCTTATCCGCGATGGCGGTAACGCTGCGAACCAGGAGGAAGGGCTCCCACGCTCAGCATGGGTTATTAAAATCGAACGGAAAAAAACCCCCACGTACCGTTTGGCACCACCAGCGTCTGGACTAACAATAATCGCGTCCTGCCAGCCCGGGATGTGTAGCTTGATGTAGGAAAGCAGGAGAGGTTCGGAGTATAGATTGTCTACGGGAAAGTCGAAGAAGCCCTGGATCTGACTGGCGTGCAGATCCATGGTGATGACGTGGTCGCAGCCGGCGACTGCGAGCATGTTAGCGACGAGCTTGGCGGTGATGGGTGCCCGGCTCATGTCTTTTTTGTCCATGCGTGCGTAAGGGTAGCATGGGATGACGGCGGTGGTGCGGCGGGCAGAAGCACCCTTGCACGCGGAAATGAGAATGAGAAGTTCCATGAGGTGGTCGTTCACGTCGCGACAGGCAGATTGGATGATAAAGACGTCCTCGTCGCGGACCGACTCGGAGATCTTCACGTTCACCTCCCCATTTGAAAACTTTGTCACTGTGCATGGTGTAAGGGGAGTGCCGAGCCTGGGTGGATGGAGAAGTTACAGTCCGTAGACTGTTCAGGTCGCGCAGGCAAAACTGCATCTCACCGCTCGGCCACAGCGGCGGCGAGCTCCGGATGGCTGTTTCCTTGGAGAAAGGATTGATGAGGAGGAAAAGCGGAGAGAAACCGTGCATACCAGTGAGTAATTTGACAGAGTTGCCGTGTAACATTGTATGATGAACAAGATATGATAGAATAAAATTACGGGATGAGGGGAGAAGTACAGTAACTAGGCTTGGTAACGCAGGTTATTATCTGTAACATTTTCGTCATACCGTATGTTTGTTCTGAACAAATAACATGGTCGCAGTTAAAGCTGCGGGGGCCGATAGACAGGCCGCCAAATACCAACTAGAGGGGAGGTACGAATATAGTCACATTCTCAACAACGTGCTCCGTATCTGCATATCCCAACAACTGTAAAAGGTGGGCGCTAAAATGCGGGAGATCAATGAGGGGGAACGGAACGGAAAGGAGCCCACGAGGGTGCCACACACCTATTAAACCCCTTCACCTTGTCAACTTGCGCAGAATTATAGTTCGCCAAGCCACGACCGACTTCCTCCACCTCCCACCGCCCGTCATCCACGACGTCTTTCTCTACCAACACAGTGTCTTCTACTGGGAGAGGCAACGCCGGTGGCACTCCCTCCGTTCCATCGAACCCCAGGTCCTGGCACATCGACGAAGCATCTCCGACTATGTCAGTCGTAGCTGGTGTCCCGGGTTGAGTCGGCGCGAGCCCGCGGACATATTCCTCACGTGCTGCTTCGATATCTTCGGAGATTGCACCAGCAGCTATCTTGCGCACAAGTATGCGCACCGCCTGACCCGACGCGAAAGCCCCGCGGACACCGAGAACGCCAGCAGCTAGGAGACGACCGCCCGACTCTCTGCGGGAAAGTACGCTGTGTGCGCCAGGGTCAATGATGACGGCGCCTGCAGGTGTCAGCGTATGCCGGGTCCATGCCTTGAGGTCTCGTAACGGTGTGGTGGATGGTGTGAACAAAGTGTGCAGCGGCCTGGTGATTGGATTTGTCCCGTTTGCACCTGAACCTGACGTCGCGCCGTGGTACTCTAGAATAGCAAATAAAGACGCGGCGTGACGGCTGGAGGTTATGATCGTCGACACGCCAGCGGCGGTTGCGATCTCCGCTGCGATGAGTTTTGTTTCCATCCCGCCTGTCCCTAGGTTCGAGCCGAGGGTTGCCGTGCTCACTGTGGCCATCAAATGAACCAAGAGCGAAAAGGATAGACTAGGCGATTAGCTACCTTGGGCACGAATCGCAGAAGTCGACTCTACGACTTCGATAAGTCGCGCAGATGAATCTTTCCGAGGGTTTGCGGTGTACAATCCATCCACATCGGTGAAGAGGAAGAGGTAATCTGCATGAATCATGGAAGAGGTGATGGCGGAAAGTGTGTCATTGTCACCGAATTTGATTTCCTGGTACAACCATGAGGCCTGTGTTCGAACGTCACAGCGAATCGGTACCTACGCTAACAGAGACAGTATCGTTTTCGTTCACGATTGGTACAACGCCCATGGAGAGTAATTCCTTGATTGTGTTCACCGCATTTAGGTACCTTGTACGCTGAGAAAGGCGTGTCGTCAGGCCATATTTTCCGTCAGAAGGGACGCACGTCTGAGATATCCCCGCGGGTAAGAAGCACTTGCGCAATGGGCTGACCCAGCTGACCGAACAGATTATCCCACAGGGCAATCAATCTACCTTGTCCTATTGCGGCCAATGCCTAGCAGTAAGCGGTTAATGAGCAGTCCGAAGGATTTGTAAGTGGGCTCGCCTGCTTTCCCGAGAGACTTTTCGGTCGCGCAGGGATCGACATGCGCTGCAGACCAACGCCAATCGCGCCAGAGCTTACGAGGACGACTTTGTGACCTGCTGCGCGCAGGCGCACGACGGTTTCTACGATGGCGGAGAGTGTGGATAAGAGTGGTTGGTGCGTCGTCTCGTGCACGATCGATGATGTGCCTGTATCACGCCGGCGGGGGGGATGGTTAATTGGTCAACATCCCCGGGGTAAGTGAACCACACCGAGTTTGATTACAATCGTAAGCGGCTTCGTGCGGACCATGACAATGTAGGAGTTGAGAGATGATGATGGGAGGACGTATGATAATTTCTAGTGACTCGGAGTAACTCACCAACAGTACTAGTACTAGTACTAGTGGCTCTAGTACTCGTACTAGTAGTTCTAGCACTCGTACTAGTAGCTCTAGTACTCGTTGCCTACAGTGGCTCCCCACCCCTTCCAGTCATGTGATGCCTTTTGACACCATTTTTCCAAGGTGAGGTCTATTATGTCATTTATGTGTGTATGTACAGTACAGATTAATTTTATGCTATGACGGGCAGCGCATAATGTACCATACCACCAGCACCCTCCTCCGACATACACCCATCACCACCTGAGTCCGTAGTCCAACTAATGATCATCATAGGCGGTGCTGTTACGAACAATGTCAGCACCGTGCTCAAGTCTCCTGATGGATGTGGTGATGATTGTGGAGGTGGCGAAGGCAAGGAAGGTATCAGCTGATCTCGCACATGCAAAAAATGACAGCCAAAACAGCCACAGTCGCCGCCGCTGCAGAGGACAACGACCGTCCCAGATCGTTCTCAAGCGTACGTGCACGCACCCCAGCGCGCTATGACAGCAAGCTGCCGACACCACCAACAACGGACAAGCCAAACGTATGGCTTTCCGGGTTGCTCGGCGCTCCCTCACTCCCATCGACGTCAGACATGATGCCCAGGTGCACGGCACCAGTGGCAGGGGGATAACTTGGCTGTGGCATATGCCCAAGCACGAGCTCAATACTAGACCGCGATGTGCCACCAAAGCCCTGAATCAGGCAGTGTGTGTGAACACATCCAAGCAAACGAGAGCGGAAGCGGAAAGCGCCACTGATCCATGTGAGGAAGGTCGAACTGCCATTGCGTGAGCCAAGTAATGATGCCCTAGGACTCAACTGAGATAAAGGTGGAGAAAGTAAGCCAACAGAATCCTCACGTTTGTGTGCCTCGAGTGAGCCATCAGGCAAAGGCTGTCCCAAGCGGGCGCAGTCGTCCTCGCGATCAGACTCCAGTAAGACTTCTGAGCCAATGCTCTGATGCAGCTGCTGAAGGTACCCTTCGAATGTTTGTCATGGCCTTGTGGCCGTAAGATCACCCGCTAGTGTAGGGGAGACAGGACTTGGCACTGTCGAGGGGAGTTGGCAACCACCTCTGGCAGCTGGATGGCATGGGGTCGTGGGCATGCCACGTACATCCTGAGGGCTCAGCACGGACAAAGTGGGAGAGACAGCCGAAGTGGGGGTGCCACCAGACAAAGGTACTTGCACGCCTGAGGGTGAGCTGGCCATCTTGAAGAGTGCCGCTCCTGGGCATCTTAAGGTAGGAACCTAGCACATTGAGGGAGAGCCACCTTGAGAGGGTTCCGTTTTGAGCCCGAATACAGGGTCGTCGCCATTGCCGCCATCGTCAGAGGGACAAGGCTTGCAGATGCGACGTTTGACTTGTGGAAGTGGCGTGGGAAAGCATCACATGACTGGAAGGGGTGAGGGAGCCGAAGCCAAGATAGGCAACGAGACACTCCTTGGCTTCGCTTATACTAGCACTGATCAACCACTTCGCAGCGAAGAATTGTCAACTATAGTGGTGCAATTCACCTGTCGAGTTCATATTGTATTGATTTCGATCAATCTACTGAATACAGTTGTGTTCAAACGGTTCAGCGCCTCTCTCAAAGCGAGGGTTACTGTAAGCGAGGGTTGCACGAGGCCTGCTAACGTCTGTCTTTGACCACCTCTCGTCATCTTCATCGATCGATACTCAATATTTTCTCCCCTGCCATGTCTTCTTTCGCACCTTCCATCTCTCCCCTTCATCCTACCGAAGGAATCGGCCAAGGTGTAACAAGCGACATCTCCCAACGGCAAAAGGTACGTTTCCTTTTGTTATACTTATCAGCTCGTGAGTAAATATGATCCTTGGACAACAGTTCACGTACTACATCCTCGACGATGATTCGCTACTAAACATATTTTATCTCTATCGGCCGGCTGTTACCGTGACAGACGAATTCGAGAATTTCGACGACGTCCCTGTCAGTATCATTAGTGACTAGGGGAAGGAGATGGGACCGCGAGCATTGGTGGTGCAAACCCGCACAAGTTTGCCGAAGATGGCGAAACCTCATACCTGAGTCAACATCCTTCCTGGGTCTTCACCTCATTTGTACACTTGGCACGCCTGTAGCAGACAGGCTGGCACATTCACCATCCCTTCCGCTCGTCATCGATTACTTCGGTGGAAATCGCAACATGACTGCAGAAGACGGGGAGGGAATTTTCCTCGCTGTCGAGCAACCTAATCGCATCCGCTGTATTCGTGTTGGGTTGTCTCTTCGGGGCTTGCAGAAGCTCGTCATGGCCATCGACGACGAATTACCAATTCTGGAGCGGCAGGGAGGATGACGCTACCTTGGTATTTCCCGAGACAATTCGAGCACCGCATCTACGTCACCTCGCCCTGGTCGGCGTTGCCCCTCCAATAGGATCTCGATTACTCACAACTGCCGTGGGCCTCGTCACACTCTGCCTTCTCATGGACGACTCATCCACCTAATTAAATCCAAACTCCCTGCTCCAGTGGATTTCATCCCTGTCTCAACTAGAGACGCTTGTGATCATCACTTTTCTCGACCGTGATGTGGAGACGCAGCTGTCGCATACGCCAACCATCACACACGCCACACTTCCTAACCTTCGCTTGTTAAGCTTCCAAGGTGTCAGTGCCTACCTCGAAGTACTTGTTTGATAGCGCCAAGTTGGCGTTCTCTGATGAGCGAGTTCGTGTGGAGACCTATCCCCAGGAGAAATGGCGGTGTTCCTTTAGCATAAGTGTCGACGGCTTGAATCTCAACGGGCATATTTCTTCTATGGCACAAATTATCGATGCGCTTGGCCTAGTATTCTCGGCAGTAGATCATCTCATTCTTGATTACGAGGAAGACGGTCGGTCATCTGAATGACTTCGACATCGAAGTCGACCGTACCGAGTGGCACAAACTTCTTGGGCCGTTTAGCAATGTGAAGAATCTTCGCGTCAACAACCATGGGCTGGTCGAGGAATTCTCTCGTTATCTACGATTGAACGATGGAGAGCTCCCTCCGAAGCTCTTGCCTGAACTGCAGGAGCTCACGTATTCTAGGAGTATCGATGCCGGTGATGCATTCACCTCATTCATCGATGCCCGCCGGAACGCAGGCCACCCTGTATCCTTGATCCGCCGTAGCTCAAGTCCAAGTCCTTCAGACTAGTCCATTGAAGCCCACATGATTACATTCCAAGTTGGCGAGCGGTAAGGATGGGAATGACTTAGGTAAATGAAACTAGCTCCTACTTTAACACGTGAACCAAGCTATTCATGCAGACATCTAGTTACAGGTGTTTATCGTACACATATAGTTTCCTGTGGTCGTATGACTCGTATACTTCAATTTACCCCCTCCTCCTCGTTTGTGAGATCATAACCCAAACTGGCAGCTCCGGTCCAACTAACGTCTACTTCAGGCAAATAATTGTCGACTGCAGTGGTGCAAACCTATCAAGTTCATTTTGTCCTAGGCCTATAGACCGGGTACCGTAATAATGAGTTTACGAGGCTCTGGGCTCTGGGCTCTGGGGTACATTTATCATCCGGGGCGTGCAACTGCAGTCCTGACCCCGACACCTAACTTGGACTTCTCTGGAAAACCAGCAGAATCGCCTTCGTCTAGTTGCCCTACTCAATCCGCGAAACCTGCCCAGTTCCATGCCGTGTCAACATATCCGAGTCTCCCAAAGTTACCAGACGACTACACTGTCTCTACAGACGTCCTATGAACATTCTGTACACTTCTGACACTGTTTGTGGAATGCCTGGGAACGAGACTAGATACTACCGGCAATTGCTGGCCAGTTGCACAGTGTCCACAGTACTACTGTACCTGTCTTCAGTCCAGCCTTGATTAGATAAGGAACGCAAGGTTAGCCATATTAGGTAAGTACCACCTTGTAATTGACAACAAAAGTCAATTGGCACCCAAGGGCACAGTTACTTAAAGTACTTAAGAGCAGACATGTGCACTCCCTACTCCCACCCATGTCACTACCGACTTTGGTCTCGCATCCTAGCTGGTCACAAGTCACCGTCACCTTTGCTCTCGTCGCTTTCAACTCGGCAATCTCGCAAGTGCTGCAGCTCGATGTCGGTGCTTCACTAGTGATCGCTGCACTGCGCTGCATCGCACAACTCATCGCTGTGACTTTTGTCCTGCGGTACGTATTTTCCGCGGAGAGTATGTGGGCAGTCGCGAGGCTAGCACGTAGGTTTCGAACAATATTGTTGCAAGAAAGCGAGTAGCACACTGACGGTTATTCACCCAGTCCTACTGAATGCACTTGGCGCATATGAGATCGGTGCGAGATTTGTAGCCTGTAGGTCATGTGACACCGAATGAGACAGCTTTGATTAGTCATCAAGGCGGAGAGAAGATGTCAGTGGATGGTACGTGTCAAACTTATTTATCATACTTTCGTTGGGGTGAACATAAGACATTCAACCTTCTGTTTCCAGTTTATGGTCGTGTTCACGACCATGCTAGTGTCGACTATCCCGGTATCTATCCTCGGAGCACGCTTCGCTATGGATATCGACCCGTTTCGGAGTCCAGAACAGTATCGTTAGTGACGCCCCCATCTATTTTATGCGGGGAAGCACTGATGGCTTTGCTTGCGTTATTATACGCACACGTATGTCACATAGTTCCCATCATGAGTATGCTCTGTGAGAACGCGATCTCGGGCATCTCAGTGTCACTGGGCTATGTCCTGAGCAAACTCGAGTGCGTCGTTTCCTCACCGTGCTACTGCCTCTACGTGTGAATACTGACCCTACGCGTCCCATAGCGCAAACCGCATCGAGCTCCCAGGCACGTTTCACCTTGCGGACCGTCATCTTCTTGCAGTTGAAGGGCTGCGCCTTGGCCTTATGCCTACCATCAATCGAATGAGGTTTGTAAGCAAGCCTCCCACCCCAACTTATACTCATACTCTGGCCATCATTTTCCCTGGACAGCCTTATGGGCGCCACTGCGATTCCGAGTATGATGATACGCACAATCCTCGGCGGCACAGACGTTCAACAGGCGGCGCGGCTTCAGATAATCATCACATTCATGATGGCCGCATCGACCGCGTTCTCGTGTATCGTCGCCACGCATTTTGTGCTGTGGATTTGCGTCGATTCGGAGCAACATATCCGGAGCAACTGTATCGACACTCGTCCTCACGTTGTCCGCCGCGCCTTCAACAGTGTCATTCTGGTCATCATCACCATCGTGGGGCATATACGGAACCTCACCATGAGCTGCGTCGAGCACTTCCTCCAGCGGGGGGCGCGGATCGACAACACTGTGTCACCATCTGAGCACACTGGTCTGCTAAATGGAAGCGGGAGCTGAGACATGATGCCATAAGTTGAGTTGTTTGAGATGTTTTATGCAAATCCTCTGGTAGCACTGGTAGGATTGTTATCATAAATAGCATGATAGAGCTTCATATATATTTCATCCTGGGCAATTGGGTGGGCCGGGTATCAAGGTCTGACATGTCGCTGAAGACCACGTTGACCTGCGGTGGCTGATGTTTGAACGATCAGAAACAGAACGTATTCACGATCGCCGACGTGGTGTTAGCCAGCGGTCTGGATTGACCGGATGAACTTCGCGCACCGTGTATCGACACTGCAGCGGAAAACTCTTCCATTTCGGGTCGCAAACATTTTGGCCGCCGACCGGCAGTCATCCTGCCCCAGCAGGCGTGCCACATGTAGAATGCCTTCCGTTCGTCAGAACTGCGTACTAAGAGTCTCCTCAACATCGACGGTAAGTTGGCTTACTACGGCTTCGATGTCGTCCGGGGAGACGGATCCAGTGGCTGTGTGCCATGCTGTGCCATGTTCGGAAACATACAGGCATTACCTACTCCATAGGTAGGTCCAATACTGCCTCCGTGGGGTTGTTGTATGAAATCCACAGCGTGGTCACTAAGTATATTGATTGGGAAGACTCACCCGCTAAAGTCCGGAGCCCAGGGAGAGGAAGAGGTCACTCTCAATGGGAATGAATACTGAAAATAACCCATCTATTGGGATGGTCGGATCGGTGTCAAAGTTCAGGATTCAGGTTGGAAAGATGTTCCGAGTACACACCTTTACTCTATGAGTGAGCAGTGGGACAGAGATAAAGGAGGGCCCAGGTCATTAACGTGGGTAGAGTGATTCATCTGTTGGGTTGAGGCATGCCTTCGTGACTTCTAGGAAGGCTGAAAGTGCTGGCAACCTCTTTAGGGGACGGAGAATATTGATTGAGCGAGGTCGGGCGCAGGATCAGGGCAATGTTGGATGACGCGAGGAGGAGCTCGAGTGACTCCGGTCCGGAGGCCGGGGTGTGGCCGATGGAAATAGAACTCCGCCGGTACAGTCCGTAGCGGTGCTGCGGCATCGTGGATGCACTGACAACAGTGACATACAACCCCCCCCCCCCCGATCGCACGCTGCCCATAACGTACGCGCGCGGGATATAAATTCGGATTTCAAAACAGTGACATACTGTGTATAGTACAAGCCAGCCCTTTATGCGAGACCCATAATAACTGATAGTATATAGCACAAGCCAGCCGCGAGAGGATGTTACTGTAGACCAGCGTATTGCCTGAGATAGGGTCAGTATGCATGGCTCTTGCATGCTTCTGTCAAGCGATCATACAGATATTGTTTCCGATCCGAGCCGAACCTCGCTGTGCCAGCCTTTGTATCGATACCCGCGATATCACCATCACCCTGGCGGAATGCCCTATTAGATAGAATATCGCTTCGAGCTGTGCGCATGAAGCTTGCGGGAATCTCTCAGCGTCATATTAAGTGAAGTTAAAAGGCCGTTTTAAACCTCATTCGCCGCCATCCGCCTGAAGACGGTGATCACTATATGGTCCTGCTCAGCCTGGCGCGCGGCTACCTGCAAAGCGTTCGTTCAACGTTCAACTCCACCCTCGGAGCCCCCTCCTTATTCTTCTGCTGCTCTCGCCTTCGACGTCCACATCACGCCCAAGCTGAGTAACTTTATGTCCTTGAAAGCCCACCTCCTCCCCAAGATTTTGCGTTGAACGCCCCAGCGGATATGTTAGATGATGGGTGGGGTTGACATATGCAAGGTCTCAGCTGTCACAAGTCTGACAACGTGGAAGGTCAGAAAAAAAGACTTCTAAGTGCAGTCAGCGGCCTAACTATTTTTCGTAGATTGCCGGAGACCTTCTCGGAGACCTCCGTTTCTCCGTGCTCTTGCGCAGGTCAGTTCCCGAGATAATTATACGTGCAGGGATTCACTGATAAGTGATCAAGTCGGTTTTTTTCACTAACCAACGCGTTCTTAAAGTCCAACTTACTCGGTTGGCTCATTGGACGCTTTTCCCTCGAGACTGTTGGTGTCGAATACGCCTCTCTTTCGGCTGCTGCGGAGCATACCGTGGCCTTTCCCCTCCTTAACATCGAGCGCAAGCTGTCGAGAGTGCGCAACAACACGCCCTTCTTCCCTCGCATCACGCAATAGCTCTTCCAGATGTTGCTCAGCCACATTCGATCCGCATGGTTTAATCCGCCCCGTCGCCGCAGGTTCCTCGCGCGGTCTTTGTTGGAATGGCAGGAATTGTATGATACAACCTCAGCATTGGGTGAGAACGGGAATCCTACAGTAAGCGAGTCTTATTTGATAGATCTCTCGCCTATTGAGAAGTGATGTGATAGGACAAGAAAGATCACTTACTAATAAACGCACTAACAAACGCGGTGCTCTTGTGGAGGCTTTCTATAATCCGAGAGGTGCTCCTTTCTGGTTTTCAACTAGAATTGTATGTCGACGACGAGAAATCATTCGTGTACTGGGAACTGAGCCATGTGGCCCATGAGCACCTTGCTACACTCAACTCGCTAGAACCGGTCATACCCAAAGGCGATCGGAGCTCGTCCCCAGGCCCGTGGAATCTTTTCTAAACGTCGATTCGATTGGTAGATTCCAGGGCTTATGGAGAACTTATCTTCGTACGCTCATATCTCAACGCTTTCCGATCACTCTGCCATGCACAGGAATGTTCATGGTAGGTTTCTCTGGCCATACCCCCGTAACCGACTGGCAATACACTGGCACACGGCCCATAGCTTATGCTACCGGCATTGCGACAACCGGCATCGCGCCTTGCACCGAGACCGTCCTCAGGTAGTAGCCGCTCCGGATCTCTCGGCGGCATTCGCGAGCGCGTTCGGCGGAAGTCTTGAAGGATGAGCAGGAAGCTCTGCGGCTTCACTTTGAGCGAACATGGACTGGCTGAGCTGAATAGGTTGCCAGCTGGTGTCGCAGGCCCTTGGCACGAAGATCGCTTACAGGTAAATAATATGTCGCGAAATTTCAACTTTTTGTTTTTCGCAGAGTAATTTTTTTTCCCTGCGAGGTTGCTCGATCTTTATCTTCTATCGCGAACTTGCGCTCGCCGTGCCCGCTACGATCGTGGGGTTCAATTGAACGACTTCGATGCTGCACGGTCTGACTGGGCGCGGTTATGGTTTCCTGGCGTTTTCGGCATAGAGGGTTTAGATGAATGTTTTGTAACCTACTGGACGTGGGTTTCTCGGGCATTTCGATTACTAGTACGAGGTGTCATCCACAACTAGAGTGGATTGCGGTATGTTTTCCTTCACTGGGCAAACCGGAGTGGATTATAACCAAGGTCACCATTATTATTCACGATCTATGTACATTTCCGGCGACTTCTAATATATTAGTCCATCTCGCCATGAAGTGTCAGGTATACAGTGCCGTGAAAACATGACCATGCCGGCGTGCTCATGAATCACGGGTAGTCCATATAGTATGCTAGATGCGGAGGAAACAACTCTATTAAAGAAATTCGGCTACACTGCCTTGTCCTCAGGCTGATGGTAGGTCGGTTTGAGAAGGTCTTCCATAACCATACTATCAGAGCTCGTTGGAGCGGGGCGATATTCTCCTCCCAAGTAAATGCTAGGGTGAAAGATATTTAGTGTGTACATCGCAAGAACGATCATTGTGCCGTCGAATACGTCTGCATAATCCCCGATGATCACAATAAGATTCGGAAAAGAAAGCTAAAAAAAAAAAGACCACGCACTGAAGACCCACTGTGTCGAGATGACCCTGCCATCCCATCCGTTCACGAATTCTACTACTCGGTAGATCGTCCTACAAGTACATCAGGAATGCGGTCGCATGCAAAAATAATGGAGATAAAAGTACCGTATAACGATGAATATTGTCATGGTGATCATAGCTTGTAACATGCGATGCAGACGCTTATCCATCGTACCCCGGAAAACCTCGCCTGGAATAGGGGCCGATTGCCTCACTGGCCGGTCATACTTGTAGCGGTAAAGGAACTCAGCCGCCAATGCGCAATAGGCAATGATGGACACTGGTAGCATATGAGGTTAACCCCTCGGTGACGACGAGGGCAGGTCCCACACATACCTAGCTGGAAGATAGTGCCGCCGAGAGAAATGTGAGCGCCCTGTTATGACGCCATGGCGTGCGTATAAGTCCATCAGAAATTTCGCAAAAAAAGCAGTGCAATACGGACTAAATTAGCTTGTTTATCTGTCCCGGACTTCTCGGAACCGGATGCAATACCACCGCCTACGCCTTGAACGTTGAGGGAGATCATATCCTGCGTAACCAGTAAAAAAAAACACCGACTAACCCGGTGGAAACAAAATGTACTTACACATGATACGAAGATAATGGTATCTGTGTTCAACGTTCATCACCATCACCGCGCAGTTAATTAGATCGATTCATACGACTTACATCGTCTGGGTGTCAGGCGGCTGTATTGTGGGCCGAGTCGCTGGATGAGGCGGCCCAGTAGGATGAAATTAGCAGCAACGAGTGGGGTGGGTGCGGTAACGAGGTTCACTGCTCTATAACCACCCATTAACAAAGGGACAGGCGGAGACCATGCAGTTTACTCACTGTATGATAAAAGGCGCCTCTGCGAACGGGTTGTAACTCGACCAAAGTCGAGCGCCCCAGCCGCCGAGCTCTAGAAGGCCGCAAAAAACTGCACTGGGGAATAGCCACCAGAGACGTGAACGGATTGCTTGTACAGCATGGATGGCTTCAATCGAATAGTGATTGTTGTCAGCATCAATCTGTTGATGAAGCTGAAGGAACCCTACTCGTGGAGACACCGAAAAGCACAAGGAAGGTAATGCAAATCCATTCCGTGGGGATATAATTGTACTGAAGCCGTTTTTGGCTATTGTCGGTGCTGTTAGAGGAACCTTGAGGCCGTTCGAAGTTTCGAAGTTGAGCTAAGGAAGTCCAGGACGAAGGGGAAGAGAAATACGCACTCATGACTCAGACAGGGATTGAGTTTGGGGAACTTGGGGCGCTTTCCCTTTCTACTAGACATGCTTTTATCCCCATGCTACGAACTGCAGCGCCGTCGTCATGTCATCAGAACCACCATAGCATCATACCACCGGAAGCGCAGTCAGACAATTAAACGCCCTTAGACAACGTCCTCATCGCTAGGTCCAGGGCCGCTTAACTGAAGTTCAGATCCCGGCTGAGCCAGCTCTCAAGTTACTGCGTAAATGGCAGGTAAGAATCGCAAAGCAGTACAATACGTGATCAACCGAGCCAGCCTGAGGCACTGCATGGTGAAGTGATAGTGAGGTGGGATGCCCTGGGGAAACGTTGATGGGCGTCTGAAGTCAAAGAATTGCATCCGCTTGACCTCAGTGGTATCGCGGATGCAATTCTCTGGGCGTCTGATGTCAGGGAATTGCATTATGGCTGTTCACAGAACCCGTACTGCGGTAAATTTGGCGGGTGCGATAAACTTGGCGGGTGCGGTAAACAGAATCAGAATGATAACACCCACAGCAGCATGTGTACATCACGGCAATTACCGAACCGACATACGGCCGTCACGCGGCTCACGCCGAGGTACGGTAAAAATTTAACAAAATATTTAAAAAAGCTATGGGGGATCTAATTGCAAGCTCTCTCTTGGTAGTGAAAATTCAGATATAATGTGATAGTGTCTGTTCCTGCTTCAAGAACCTTGTGCAAAATCAGTGGCACTGTCCAATTGCGACAAGTCGTACAGTAGTTTCAACGTCACAGTCACAAGCTCATGCATGCTTCGGCCGTAAATAGGACAGCCGGAGCCGAAGATCATCAACAGCCGTAAATTATTGCATCCGCTTGACCTTAACTTGAAGACGCCCAAGGAATATCACGGTTGCAGTTCCCTGTATCATACATACAAACTCGACTGCGTCGTTTCCTCACCATGCTACTGCCTCCACGTGTGAATACCGCCTATGCGTCCCAAACCGTATCGAGCTCCCAGGCACATCGCACCGTCATCTTCTCGCACTTGAAGCGTCCAGGACGCGTGCTCATACTCTAAGCCCTCACGACTCATGCGCGTTCTCTCCCATACACTGATTGTATCATTGCTTTCGAACATTTGAAGTCTTTTGTCCATCAGATACGTCATTCAATCAACATTGCACAAACCCTGTTCTCCCTGTGGGAGGTAACACAGATGTGGGCTGCCAGATGCAGCGTACACAAGGGACGAGACAGAAAGTCGTTGACTTAATCAGGAGCTAAGACAAGACTCTTGATGGGGCTTAGAACGTTGTGCCCGTGGGGACTTTCTGAAACTCCGGCTCACATTGCTAAAGAATAGGCTGCTAATAAGTACATGCAGCTATTGTGCCGTCTCAGATAATCGCATTTAAGACATCATATTTTACAATTCAATCACGTAGCTCGTAAAGACAGGGAGAAAGAAACCAAGCCATGAAAGGTTAGATCGGTTAGACGCGACTTGGAGGAGCGCGTGATGTTGGATCACGTCTTCTACGGCTTGACCCTGCGCTCTCGCGCTTGCTACGTTCAATATAAATGGCTTTGATTACAACCCCGGGTCCTGCGGAGCAAG